>CM052801.1:4640210-4658008 GCA_028533885.1 Nasua narica | reverse complement strand
GTCACACGCAGCGTCCCCACACCGCGCGCCACGTAATGACGCCAGACGCAGCGTCGTCACTCTGGGCACCACCCACAAATGTCACACGCAGCGTTCCCACGCCGCATGCCCCGGAGGACGTCACACGCAGCGTCCCCACACCGCGCGCCACGTAATGACGCCAGACGCAGCGTCGTCACTCTGCGCACCACCCGCAAATGTCACACGCAGCGTCCCCACGCCCCGTACCCCAGCGGACGTCACACGCAGCGACCCCGGGCGCCACGTAAGGACGTCACACGCAGCGATCCCCCTCCACGCACGTCTTTAGGAGGACGTCACACGCAGCGTTCCCACGCCGCGTGCCATCTGCAGCCGTCACACGTAGCGTCCCCACTCCGCGCGCGCCACGTGAGGACGTCACACGCCGTGTCTTCACGCTGCGTGCCCTCTGTAGACGTCACACGCAGTGTCCACACTCCGCACAAACCACCTACGGACGTCACACACAGCGTCCACACCTCGCGGGCACCACTTGAAGACGTCAGACGCAGCGTCCCCACTCTGCGCGCGCCACCTGCAGACGTTCAGCGAGCCATCACACACAGGGTCCTGATTCCAGAGCATCACCCGCAGCGTCCTGAGTCCGCACACTCCACCTGCGGACGTCCCAAGAGCGTCACCCGCAGGGTCCCGATCCCGCACGCTCCACCTGCGGACGTCCCGGGAGCATCACACACTGGGTCCTGATTCCGCACGCTCCACCTGCGGGCGTTCTGCAAGCATCACGCGCACCATCTGGGCCCTTCCTTCCACCAGCCTGAGCTCCAGCACCGCAGGCACATGCAGAGTGTGGCCATCACTCATCACAGGACTCCCTCTGACTTTGGGATGGAAGAAGACAGTGGGCCACAGAGAGCAGAGGTGGCCAATGGGTCAGATGATAAACAGCTTCGACGCTGGGGGGCCGCACAGTCTACTATACCCCGCGGCGAGCGTCCTGGAAGGACCAAAGCAGCCAGAGTTCCTAGGGAAAACATCCGGTGTGGCTGCTTCCAAACTCGACTTTCAGAAACACACACAGGAGTACTTTGCCCAGACCCAAAGCATGACCAAATCTTGCTTCAGGCACTTCCTTTGTGATTTAATTTTAACAAGTCAAACCCAGATATAAACAGATGAAACAATCAGAAAGCTTTCGGGCTCCACTTTGCCAGTTTTCCCAGAATGGTCAGCCACCTGCCTTGTCAGGGGAATGGATGCTGTCATGCCAAGGCCCCTCCTTCACTGTATTCTTCCCACACACCGCCCCCCAAGTGCTAGGAGTCGTGTTCCCCTGAAGTCTGGCCCCGGTGGGGGTAGGGGTTGAGAAAGACCCCCTGATGTGAGTCAGGACAGCTAGGCTCTCTGTCTCTTGGGCCCTCTTCAAGGCAGCCCAGCTTCTCCTGCCTAGTCTGGCTTCCCCAGCCCCAGCAGGCGCTGATCCCAAGAGCCGTGCTCCCTCACTTTCTGCCTGCTTATCCTCATTCCCAACTCTGCTCTAAGGGACCCGGGCAGAAGCGGGGTCGCTTCCCACCGGCCACCCGTCAGGGCTAGGCTAGGGCTAGACGGCCGAATTCTGGAGAGGCAGGCTTGGAAGGCACGCTCAAGCTTCCCTCTTCTTGCACCTGACACCCCCTTCATCCACGATGCCAACGCCCTACCACTTACATTTCATATTACATGAGGTTCCGGCCTCAGGAGACTCCTCGCTTTTCAGAAAGGGGAATCCTGTGTGTTCCCAAGACTACCTTCAACGAGGAAAACTGCTGCAAACTACGCTGAGCCCAGGATGACTGTAAATAATCAAAGAGCACTTACTTTCAAAATACTTCCTCGGTGTCTCTACCTACAGCAGAGTCGGGTTCAGCCGTAGAGGAGGAAGGAAATCCTAAAACCCTCTAGGACACGGATGAACCTTGCCGACATGAGGGTGAGGGAAAGAAGCCAGTCACAAAGGACAAATACAGCATGGTTCCCCTCCCTTCAAGTCCCTAGAGTCAGCAAAGTCAAGACAGAAGAGTCTTCAAGTCCCGGGAGTCACCAAAGTCATAGAGACAGAAAGCACCGTGGGGGCTGCCAGGGGCCGGGGGGAGGGACGGGGAAGATGCTGTCTAATGCATACACAGCTTCACTTGGCGAGACCAGGAGGGTTGGATGCACCGGATGCACAACCATGAGAATGTATTTACATATAGTCAATGGCTGCTCTGCCCATATGCTGTCCACATGCCATATGGTCCCCAAAGACCAAAGACGGTCCATTGGGCCCTTTATACAGAAGTCTGCTGACCCTGACAAAAATGAACCAAAATAGCCAGAAAAAAAATTTTTAATGCACAGTTAGGGTAAGTGACTAAGTATGAGCTAATGTATCTCTGGTCCTTTTTTGTAAATAATCCCTCTCTCCCATGAAAAACAAACTGTGGTAACTGAGAAAAGGGACCCCTTCTTCAGAGGTGGTACTGAACTGAGCATCCGTTCTTAAAAAACCTGACTTCTGGCCAAGACTCCACCTGAACCGTGGAGGCGCCACAGGGTGCGTGGACCCCACCTCTTTCTCAATTAGGGACTGCCTGGGATGGCCCGCCGCCTCCTGGCCCAGGATGAGCCCTCCCCCCCATCTCCAGGTCTTGGCTTTGGTTCCGTCCCCTGGGAGGGCCCTTGTAGAGTCGGGAGCAGGTCCACGGCCCCACCGCCAGCAAACCGCCTGGGTTTGCAAACCTCTCGGGTCTGCAAACATCTTTCAGTTCCTACGCCCCACTAGCCCACCAACCGCAGGAGGACGGGAAGCAAGTCTCGTTGGCCGCGGTCCTCACCACCACCAAGCCGGGGGCCGGCACGGATCTAGCTACAAGGCAGCAGTCACTGAATAAATTCATCCCATGACCGACAGATGACCGGAACACAGAACTCCACAGAAACGACCCAGTGCTCTCAGAACACGAGTAAAAACAGACCCCAGGCCAGGGAATGCAGCCCATGTCTAGAAAACAGAGAGAGAGTGCCGTGAGAAAGAAACAGGACCACGGGAACTCTTCAGAACACAGATCTGTGCAGTCCTCACGCTGCACGATGGCCCGCGGACCCAATCCAGCCCGCCGCCCGATCCACACAGCCCACGGCGCAAGGTGGCTTCTTGCATTTTGTGTGTTTACGGTTTTTTAAACAGTGAGGGAACAAGTCAAGAATAATCTTTCAGGAGACGTGAAAATTATAGGAAATTCAAATTCCAGCGGCCGGAAGTGTTATTTTCCTGGGACCCTGCCACACGCTCATTTGTTGATGGAGCGCCGACGGCTGCTTTAGCACAAGGCACGGTTCAAGGAGGCCCCGCAACACCGCCCCGCCAGAGGCGAAAACGTCTACAGTCCAGCCCTCCACACAGGGTCTGCCCACTGGGGCAGACGCGATGCCCCGGGGTTTCGAGCCCCAGAGCGCCATCGTGGCCATGCCCTGCCTCCAGTGACCCCCGCGCTCCCTCCTGAAGTTTCCACGTCAACGAGAGGAAGAGACCTGACCTGAGGGTCAGCAGTGTGTCCCCCAACTTCATACTCGATTCTTTCTGAAGTCGGCCTCGGGCTCAGGCGGGGCTCAAAAACAGAAGGAAAAATGCAGTCTTGGTCTCCAAGAGACATGTAATCTCTTCCGCTATTTTCTTTTGCATATTTTGGACTCCCCTCCACCTCCTGCCCCAAAACGAGTAGAGAGAAGTTCACTCGAGCTCATGGAGCCAGACTTCTGGCCGGGGAGTCTCTACGTTTGACAAAGACACTGTGTTCTCCTCTCTCTCAGTCTCTCTCCCTCACACACACACACACACACATACACACACCCCACCCCTCTGAACTGTGGCTAAAGGCTGCACTCATTAGTCTTGTTCTTACACAGGAAACAGGACCAGAAGGGAAAATAAGGCAAGAATGTTCCCGTGTGCGTGCACATCACTAAATGCTTAAGGTTTCAATCCTCTCAGCCAAAACAAGGAAAAATAGAAATCTAAGACATAGTGTGCTTCATTCGGTATTAGGCTTATTTAAACCCAAAACCTCTCTGGGAAAAATTATTTTCTCCACACAAAAACAAATAAGTAAAAACACAGCAACACATACATCAAAGGATCTGACTTAGGGCGCCCGGGGGGCTCAGTCGGTTGAGCATCTGACTCCTGATTTTGGCTCAGGTCACGATGTCAGGGTGGTGGGCTGCAGCCCCATGTGGGGGCTCCCCCCCCAGTGGGGGGGTCTGCTTGAGATTCTCTCCCTCCGCCCCTCCCCATGCTGCCGGGAACACCCCTCCCCCCCCCCCGAATAAAGAAATCTTAAAAAAAGATTTGATTTACATAACAATTTCCATGCTGCCCAAGCTAGTATTGTTTTATGCGTCACGTATGCTTTAAATACCAAACACACATTTTTATTACAGACCAAGCAGGCTGTTTTCTCCAGTTCACAATCAGCTGTTCAACACGATGGAAGCAAAGGCAAAACAACACTCCGGAGACGACACGATTTTTCCATGAAAACCCAGATAATTTCTTTTTTAAAAGCGAAACCCCGTAATGGAAATCGCGGCGAAACAGCCGCCTTATTAAACAACTGGACGCTATCTGGGTACGCCAGGGACGGCTCGGGAATGGGAGCGAGCGGAGGACAGGGTCCCCTCCAGGACCTGCTGTTACCGCCTGTAGTTACGTTTGCACTTACTGTGAAATCCGCTCTGACGCCTCATCACACACGATACGAAAATGAACACACATGCAACTCAACAACCAGGGATAATGTTTTAAATAGTCAAAGCGATCAAGTTCAGCGTGTGGCCTCCATCTAACTGCGTTAGAAAGAGCCCAGAAATAACGACACTTTAAGGCGGGAATATAGATGTGTTACCATGTGCACAGACTCACGGGCTTCCATGGAAGCAGAGAGGAGGGAAGGGGGTATCTCCCAACTGGCAGAAATCCGGGAACCAATAAATGCCCAGTAAGTTCTGTCTGCAATCCACGCCCTCCTCCCCCGTGCCTGGTCCGAGTAACTCTAGAATCTTCCACCAGGCTGAGTCTCAGCCCAGTCCCCTGGTCGACTCCCTCCCGGTCCTTGTGCACACAGCAGCCAGACCCCGCCTCCAAGTACAGACTGGTCATCCCTCTCCGCACGTGCCACCCGATCCTCGCAGGACGAGCCCCGACTTCCTGACCCGGCCCAGAGTCCTTTCGTCCACTCTGCAGCTCCCCCCGCCCCCACCGCAGCCGTTCACGGCCACTGCGTCCCCCCCTCCCCCCCCCGGAGACTCGTATCAGTGTTGGGAGCCGACATCCTGTGTGTGCACACGTAGCCGTCTATCCAGCTCCGGCTGGGAGACGCACACCACAAACCTAGTCTGTGCCGTCCGCGGCTGCATCCCTGATGGGGGGACCGCAGCACCTATCCGCCAGAGGAAACAGCCAACGGCTAAAGCAGGCGTTTCCGGTGGCTGGGAGTTGAGTGCAAGACCCCGAGGACAGAGGCAGAAGGTTCTACACGTATCCCGGGAGAGTCGGCCTCCCGACTTGGTAGGAACCTGGACACAGGCCACAGCCCTGGGACATCGGCGAAGTAGGAGGGCGAGTGACAGACCTCTCTGGAATCCACAGACCCCTGCTGACCCTCCCCACGACGTCGACATGACAGGAGTAAAAAGCCACTGCCGCTCGGTGTTACTGGAAATATCTGGAAAGACCGTAGTGAAGACCCGCAGGCAGATCTCGAAGAGACGTTGGTCCCCCCACACTCACAGCAGCGGGACTCGCGGTCGCGAAACGTGCGTCTGTGCACCGATGAATGGGTGAACAGTGCGGTCTGAACACACATAGACTGTCACTCGGCTTCTGAAAGGAAGGACACACAGACACCTGCTACGACATGGGCAAACCTGGAGGACATTCTGCTCGAGGAAGAAGCCACTCCCACGAGGACAGACGCTGTCACTTCTAGGGGGAGTCACATTCACGGAGACAGAGCAGAATGGCAGGTACCAGGGACAGGAGGGCGAGGAGGCCTTTCCTGGGGACAGCGTCCGCTGGGGAAGACGCAAAGTTCCCGACGTAGACCGTGAGGACAAGGGTCCACCACAGGGAACACACTCGATGCTGCTGCACGAGACCCTTGAAATGGTGAAGACGGTCAATTTTAGTTCCTTTACAATCTGCCACAATAAGAAAAGGAAGAGGGGGGAAAACACATATTCCTACTATGCAACGAACAAATTTTGAGTTGAATCTTGTGATGACAGTACTTTTAATCACTTCCTCGGCAAGCCTATCTTTGGAAGTGCGTTTGGAAATGTTATTCTGACAAGGCTCGGCGGCTTCAATGGACAGCTAAAGCGGGTCCAACCATAAAAACGAAGGTTCGGGTCCTGGTCTATGAGAACGGGGCAAATAAGGAAGCCAGACCTTTCAGAGCATTGGGCACACGGACTCCAAACATGGCATCACCTCGTGGGAGCACTCACGCCAGGTGCTCAGCCCCTGATGCTTGGGGGGCGGGGAGGCCCCCAGCGGGGAGATGAAGAGAGAGGGGAGTAGGAGAGGCAGGGCGGTGCCGGGTAGGGGCACAGGGGCTGGAAAAGCGGACGGTTCCCCGATCCCAAGTTTGGTTCCCCGATCCCAAGTTTGCAGGCAACTGTGAAGGAGTGCTTCTTCCAAGTGGGGGCAGACCAGATTGCAAGGGGTCAAGGCATGCGTGGGGTGCAGGCATCAAGGCAGCGTGCACGCGACTCTTCCCTGAAGATGGGCGATGAGCAGGAGAAAACGGAAATAGGGCAAGAAGCCAACAGATCTAGCAAAGGGCTTTGTTGATTTTTTTCTACCACGCTTTGTGTTTTCAGTCCTACATGCGAGTAAAGCGTCTGCGGCACTCAGAGGTGAGAGGTGGTCTTTCCTTACGGAACCTGCGGTATTTAATCAATCCCAAACCACAGGAATTCCTACTGAGCTCACAAATTAAACCCACGTTCTCAACCTGTTCAGAAAACCTTGCTCACAGAGGGAGATGATCTCTTCTGAGATGATCTTTTCCTTTCTCGAGGCTAAATGTCGACAGAGATGACGAAGGGCTGGATCAGAGTGCTAGTCGAAGACAGAGCTGGGGAGCGGGAACCTGGGGGACGAGGTGTTTCTGCATGGAGCCCTCCCATCACTCCCTGAGCCCGCGGGGGCCAGCCTCGCCTGCACACTGCTGTCCGGGAGAGACAGTCTTCGAACACAGCTCCCAACGGACGCTCAAGGTGCAGATCGGACTCCTGGCTTAGCGCAAGGAGAAACCGCAGTCCCAGACCTCCTGTACTCTACAGCAGAACCAACCGCGAACAGGAAACAGAAGCGCGAGAGACACCGGGAGCCCAGCTTTGGTTCGTGGGGGCCACGAGCACCTGGACCCTCTCTCCACACCAGTTCTCTGTCCTCACCTGGTCGTGGTCACTTCAGCCTCACCACGGCTCCGGCATCCGGAGGCTTTGCTGACGGACTACCCACCTCAGACAGCGTACAAGCCCTGAGAAGCCCAACAGTCGGCAGCCCCGCGTGGCTCCCACGTGAGGCTTCCACTAGTGTGGACTGTCCACCAGGTGCAGAGGTGCGCCATCCGCCTCCTGAACACCGTGCGCCATCCGCCTCCTGAACACCGTGCGCCATCCGCCTCCTGAACACCGTTCCACTGCACAGCCGCGGTGGGTGGGCCCCGCCTCCCGCAGTCCTGCCCTGCCTTTTAAGAAACAAACCAAGTACACAGCAAACTACCCTTTGCAGAGACGGCCTCCCCTGAACTTGGTTAAACTCAGGCCACTCAGGTTCTAAGGCGCAGCGATGATCAGGGAGGGCAGGAAGCAAGAGAAGGGACCACTGGCCACCACGGCCCCCGCGCACACCCCGTGTTCCCAAGTACGGTTGGAGAGTCGAACAGGTGCCGTGCATGAGCTTCCACTCAGGAACCCCGCTCTCTCCAAGAACGTACGCTCCTCGTATTGGTGCCTCTCTTGGCCCCACTTTTCAGAGGAATCCTATTCTTCTCCACTTGTAAGTATTCTACATGTTCCCCGCCTTCTCATCTGTCCCGGAAAAAATGTCCCTACTACCCATCTCCGAGGCTGAAGCCTGCACAATTTTCCTCCCAGAAGAAATACGGTCCCTGCCAGCTCCTCGATCTTCCCTCTGGAACATCTCCCTTCGGGGCGCACCCACGCGCCCACCCACTCTCTGCGTCTGCGAACACTCCCGCCCACCCTGGCTCCCCCGCCACAGGCTATCCCGCTGCCGCCCTCACCTGCGGGGCTGGGCGCCCCCCGGAGACACGGGCGCCCGCTGCCCGCGCCGGGGCTGGAGACTGCGCGCGGGCGGCCTCCGCGAGGCGCAGCGCGCACGGAGGCCGCGGACCAGGGAGCCCTCCGCCGGGGCCGACCGCGTGCAGACTCCAGCGCCAACATGCGGGAACGAGGGCTGTGCGGAGAGCGCGCCTGGAGAAGCTTAAGCAATGCAAACCAGCGACCAATCCAGCAGCGCTGGCGAGGGGCAATTCCCATAAGCGGCCCCATCCATCAAGTCCAACTGCCCGGAATGCTCGCTAAAGAACCCCAAGTCCCCTCCAGCCTCGGCTCCGAGCCAGCAATCTCCCAGGCCCAGGAGATCAAAGGGCCACAGGCCCATCTCCCCACGGCCTTCTTTTTAGACCTCGCCAGAGGAGGACAGACGAGACCAGACGTTTCCACTCTGCCGCACTCTGGCAGCACTTAAAGTAGCTTAGTACGAAAACTTACCTGGGCTGTCAGGCTGCTTTGCAGCTCTAGCTGATGTTTCATGCCCTCTCCCCCTGCCCTGCGTGCGCTCCCGGTCAGGGGAGCTGGGCGCGGCGCGCGCACCCCAGCAACGCCCCGAGACGCGAGGCAGGGACACGCGAGGTGCGCGGAGCGAGGCGCCTCCCGCGGAAGGCAGCAGAGCTAACACAGCTCCACGCACCGCGAGCAAGTTCAAGGACGAAGGCGGGAAATTCCAGCGGCCGCCAAATTCAAACCCGACAGAGTCCAAACCTTCGTTGGTTTCTCCCTCGGAAATGTTTTTCTCCCGGAAACGATGCTATGAAACAGGGTAGAGCTCCCAGGTGGGCTAGCGGGGTCTGGTCAAGCCCGCGGACACGAGTGACGTGCAGACCGGCCGCGAAACACAGACAAGGAGGACACCACGCCGTGCCAACTGGAGAGCGGGGGCCGTGCGTGTCCGTGGGGCGGCGCGTCTCCGTGGGGGCCGTGCGCGTCCGTGGGGCGGTGCGTCTCCCGCGTCCGTGGGGCCATGCGCGTCCGTGGGGCAGCGCGTCTCCGTGGGGGCCGTGCGCGTCCGTGGGGCGGTGCGTCTCCCGCGTCCGTGGGGGCCGTGCGTGTCCGTGGGGCGGCGCGTCTCCGTGGGGGCATACGCGTCCGTGGGGCGGCGCATCTCCCGCATCCGTGGGGCCGTGCGTGTTCCTGGGGCTGTGCGGGTCCGTGAGGCCGTGCGTGTCCGTGGGGCGGCGCATCTCCCGCGTCCATGGGGTGGCACCTCTCCCGCGTTCGTGGGGCCGTGCGGGTCTGTGGGGCGGCACGTCTCCCGCGTCCATGGGGCCGTGCGTGTCCGTGGGGCCGTGCGTGTCCATGGGGCCGCGCCTCTCCCGCGTCCGTGGGGCCGTGCGTGTCCGTGGGGCGGCGCCTCTCCCGCGTTCGTGGGGCTGTGCGGGTCCATGGGGCGGCGCCTCTCCCGCATTCGTGGGGCCGTGCGTGTCCGTGGGGCGGCGCCTCTCCGGCGTTCGTGGGGCCGTGCGTGTCCGTGGGGCGGCGCCTCTCCCGCATTCGTGGGGCCCTGTGGGTCCGTGGGGCGGCGCGTCTCCCGCGTCCCTGGGAATGTTTCCGCAGCAATATGGAATTTCCCGAGGGCAGGAGACCTAGTGACACGTCCCTCACTAGCTCTCACCCGCGCGGAGGCCTCAGGAGAAGCAACGGTCCAAAACAGTGGATAGAAAGGCAAGAAGAGGGTTGTCACCTTTGAAATGAAGCGGGCACCACAGAGAAGGTGCCCGAATGTAGTCAGGCACTCGGGGGCTGGAAGACCGACTCTATCAAATCCGGACTACGCCCCTTCCCAGCTGCGGGCCCTGCCTAACAACTGCAGTGGGTCCCATCGTGTCCCGCACCTGCGACCCGCACCTGTGACCCTGCTCCTGGAGGGGGGAGTGGGGGCAGCAAATACACCCTCAGGTGAGGCGGCGCTGGGAAGCTGGCCTTTCCCACAGAGGAGCTTGAGAGTAGACTTGGCCCACCAACACTCCCTGCTCCTGGGGGGCTGACGGAACATGCAGAAAAAAGAGGCAACAGGCTTGGTCACTTCGGATGACCCAACCCCCTCTCCTGCCACCCAGGGGCACCCCACCCCCCTCGTCTTCTCCATCAGCCCTGCTCTGTTCCCACAAAGCCGGCACCACCCCTTTCCAGTCCCAGACCATAAATTATAAGGTGTACGGTATCACCTCGCCCAGGACTAAGAGCCCTGTGACTGGGACAAGTTTCACATCCAACAAGTGAATCTCTAACAGTGGAGTCCTGGGCTCCGGCGACCCAGGTGAGATGGAAACAGGGCGCCAATGAGGAAGGGATCAGGAGCAAGGGGACAACGCAAGGCACAGCAGGGAGGTGGGACACGCATGAAGGCCAGCAGGGGCTGCACACTTGCTCCACACAGGGCCAGACAGGAAAGGCCTCAGGCCTGCCCGGGCCAGAGGCTCTCCGCGGCAGGTGATGCTGTCTGCAAGCATATGGCAGCCACGGAAGGTAGTATCAGTGAAGCCACGTGCTGTGTTCCAAGAAAACTCTGGGGACTGACACCTGAATTGTACATCCTGGTCACGTGTCACTAAATAGTATTCTTTTTGTGGCCATTTAAAAATATAAAGTCATTCTTAGCTCACAGGCTGTCCAAACGCAGGTGAGATGCAGCCATGCCTGAGAGCATGGGTCTCAAGCTTTGGCTCAGAGAGGCTTCTAGAATCAGACGCTGTCATTTTCAGGGTCCCAGGTACCCAGGCCCCGCCTCCCGGGGCGGGGGGTCCTGCGGGTCCTGAGACTGCATAAGTGCCACGGACCACAAACCTCCCAGTGGGTGGAAACGCAGGGGTGCCCTGGAGAGAACACAGGCTTTGAAACCACCGTGCCCCGGCCTACCGCCGTCCAGCCCTGAGCGCCGCCGTTCAGAGCCGCAGACCGGTGACCGCACCGCCCTGGCCTCAGCGTCCCCACCTGGACCACAGAGGGGTCCTTCCAACTCTGCATTCCTTGTGCAGGAAGTACATTCCGGGCCGGGGTCACTGCCCCGTGCAGGGCGGACACCCACGGACGGGCCAGGGGCTCTGATCACCTTCGCTTCCCTCAGGGCCCCGGGACATTCCTCGTCCCGCCCCGAAGTCCAGGTTCAGAGGTCAACCCAGGGACGGGACCCTGGTGCTGAAAACGAAGCAGGACACGGGGACCACAGCTAGGACAGCAGAGGTCAGAGGCAGGACGGGCCACTCGGGTTTCAGCGCGGGAGGTCACCGAGAAATCTCCGCCCGCAAATTCAAGTCAGACACCCCAAAGGGGAGCAAGCCCTTCCTCCCCACGCTCCGCAGCCAGCATCTCCGTCCCCGGTCCCGCTGCTTCTGTCCTCCCTGGCAACCGTGTGCAGTATTATTTCTGGCTCACGGCCAACCGTGTTCCCACATAGGCCACGAAACACCGGAGACGGCGGTCGACACCCCCTTTCTCCAGGAGACTCGACCCCTGAAGGCTTTTATTTACCCTGATCGGCAGTGGCAGTCATTGCCTTCTCTGCAAAAGCAGCGAGCTCCCAGCAACGTCGCGGACCGGGAGGAAATCCTTAAGTAACCACCTGGATATCAGCTTTTTCTCAGGAACATTTTTTTCACCAGAAGCCTGCTTCTTCTTTAGCTAAGGGTATGAATGGAGAAATAATTCGTCGTGCTCATGATTAGGGGCTTCTGATCATTTCCAAATAAGGTTCACTAGACGGCAACACAGAGATCAGTTATGGATGAGCAAGCACGTGTGTTGTGAATTTCCTTGGCATTCTTCCCAAACCACCTGTATCTGTTCCATCAAAGATCGTTAAGGTACTTCGAGGTACCGGATTTTTCCAATGTTTTCCCCACCCTGGGCAGTCCCATCAACACTTTGCAGAGTCCGGCCCCGGCCACGTCTCCCTGTACACTGGCAGTCAGGAACGGGCGGGCCCTGTGCACGGGCTCTACCTTCCCTCCCGCGGACGCCCTGCTCTTCTCCAAAGCCGGGGGCACGCTCGGCCGTGCCCCACTGGTGTCCCGCTTTCTCTGTTTCTCACCAGTCCATTGGTTTGTGGGAGGGGGCGGGGCGGAGAAGGAGCGCAGGAAAGCAGAACCAACCCACAGAGAGAAGACGGGGGCCCCGGTCCAGTCTTCTGCTACCCCCCGCATCCTCACTGCTCACTATGCCAGTGTAGACACGAGACACAGGGCCACGTCTCCGGGAACCAGTCACTGAAAACCTGTCCTGTCCACACGGAAAGCTACACCACGGGCGTGTACGAGAAGGAGCTCCGGGCACAGGAGGTCACAGCGGTATCTTAGGAGCACTCTTGCAAGTACAGAAGCGGAGAACAGAAACCTCTTTTGAGGGGACTTGTTGAGACAGGGCTCACGCTCCATTCAATCCCCTCAGTGGAAGTGCACGGTTCAGCGGCTCCGAGGAGATCCACGCTCCTCGCCGGCACCTCCAGCGAGTCGTCCCGGAACACGTTCACTGACCCAGCGGAAGCCCGACACCCACTTCGGGAAGGCCTGCACGACACAGCACCCCCAAACCCCCAGTCCTAGGTAACCGCCAATCCGCCTTGTTTCAATAGATGGGTCTATTTTTTTTTTTATGATTGATTTATTTGAGAGAGAAAGCACGCGCACGAGCAGGGAGCAGAGACAGGGAGAGAGGGGGAGTCCGAGCCCGGCTCGGGGGTCCGGCAGCCACCGAGGCCGCTCTGCAAGCTCACTGGCCTGCCTCACTCACGACAGCCGCTTCTCCTCACCCCGGAAGCTACCGGACGGAGTCTCGACCAGCTCACGTCCCTGGAGGGGGGCCCACGCCGCTACGGGGCTCCTGGAGATAAAGTACACCTGCCCCCCCAGAGAGGGTTTCTCCACTCAGGGGGCTCCACACTCAATGACCACCTCTAATCACGCTACCCTCCCAGCATCACAGGCAGGCAAGAAAAACCATCCCGCCGCATCCGGGGTCCCGGAGACCGGGGTCCACTCTCCGAGCAAGGGCCGCAAACCGCCCAAGCAGAGCGAAACAAAGCCATTCCAACGCGAGGCCCCAGTGCGGCAGGTAACACCCAACACCATACTCCCGTCACGGCAAGTAGGGGAAAGAGGCCGTTTCATGCGTTTCCAAACTATGTGAACCAAGAACCAAATCCACGGCCAAGGATTCCACGTTGTGACACGTGGGGTTTTCCTCCTTCCCCATAATAACCTCTTCCTGAAACTGGCCAGAAAGAGGGTCTTCCACGGCCTTAAAATCTAATACTCTACATCAGTCTGCCTGGAAGAGGGAAAAGTAAAGGGGAAACGGCTGGTCTTATTGTAGCACCAAAACCGAAATGGAGCGTGCCCCACACCCATCATGGGCAGCACACCGCCTGGTTTTCCATCCCCAGAAGCTTGTCCTGCCTTCCTGGGATGCGGTCACCTGTCCCATCCATATGGGCCGCCATCAAAGTCAAGGTGATCCTTAGCGGGTGCTTCCTTATAACCTCGACTCCTGATTCCATCCCCATCTGTTACTTATCTTTAAAAGGTTAACTCTCCAAGGCATCCACGCAAAGCCTGGTGAACCCCGGTAAGGACTGAGGACTAGGTTAAGGGGGTTGCGCCATGTTGATTTCCTGATTCTAAAGTGTCCTAAGGTTACAGAAGATGCCACCATTGGGGGAAGCTGGGTGATGACACACAAAGCCTCTCACTATTTTTGCAACGTCTCGTGAGTCTATAATTAACCGAAATAAATCACTTAAAATAAAAAACTGATTTTTGAAAACCTCACATCGTCTCTGCTACTGAGGCACCCTCGTGGTGCTTTGGAGAAGTAAAAATAACCAATCCAAGGGACATAAATGAACCCCATAAAGGTCCTCCTAGTTGATAAAAACTAATTGCAACGAATAAAAGCAGTGAACCAGAAACACCTCTTCCTGTAGCTAGCAAGCAAAAGGGTCTTGTACTGCATTAAAACGTAATATTCTGCAAATACTACATATGAACAATGTGGAAATGAAATTAAGAGAACAGCACTCACGAGAGCACCCAAAAAGAATACATCTCACACCCTGAAATCCGTACCGCAAAGCTGGGCCATCTTCCGCCCTACCTCCATCCACGAGGTCCCTGTAATCCCGAAACCTGTTCCCGCTCGCTAATCAACAGGGTTCTGTAGGAAGTAATTTGGTCGTCCTACAGCATCAGGATTTAAAGAAGACAGCGAGACGACACCCAGCTGCTACGAGGCTCGGTTTTAGAAATGGGTGATCATTAAGAAGTCCTTTCGGGATACCTCTTTGCATGTTTCTCGTAGTTAAGCACACCCCATTCATTCAATCCCCGACCCGTTCCGTCAATCCCATATGCAGGAACCGAAAGAGAAAAGCAGCGAGGTTGTGACATTCTCCGGCCGGAAACGTAACCATTTCAGAGACGACCAACATCAGACAAGGATCCGACTCCTGCCTGCCTCGAATCACTGCACACAAGACCAAATCTTTTTTTTTTTTAAAGAGATTTTATTTATTTATTTGACAGAGAGAGAGAGAGATCACAGGTAGGCAGCGAGGCAGGCAGAGAGAGAGTGGAGGAAACAGGCTCCCTGCTGAGCAGAGAGCCCGATGGGGGACTCGATCCCAGGACCCTGAGATCACGACCTGAGCCAAAGGCAGAGGCTTTAACCCACTGGGCCACCCAGGCACCCCAAGACCAAATCTTTTAAGCTCTTCCTAACACGCTCTTACCGAGATGTCCCACGGCCCCCTCGCTGGGGGAGGTCAGCAAGCCCGACCTTGTCCAAGCACAGGCATGTGTGTTCTTGCTGGTTCCTGCCTGAAGGACACCAACCGGACCCAGACACAGGTGGGGCCAAATGCCTTTCCAAGAATGAGCCTTGCAATTTATGTCACCTGAAGCAGAAAACGATCCAAGTGCTTCCAGAACTTCTCTGTACGGACTGTACATAACCACAAAGCACTTCCCTTCCTATTTTTTTAAAATAGACTTTATCACCATTTGGAAACCACTCATCCTTTATCAGCTGGATATTTTTGATGAAAGCAACCGTATCTCTTTGGTTTTAAGTCCAACTTGAGAAGCCTTTTACTTTATACCCCGGTAAGCGACAGGTTCGACCAAATGGTATTTCATATTCCCATCACTTCAGAAAGAGTAAATCCTAACAGTTCGGCATCCGTCCTGAGAACATCTGTTGAATAACGACATCTTAGTATCGGGGTCCCCTGTGGGTCGGAGCATGGTTCGGAGGTACACCGGAGTCTGCCAACCCCCGGGAAGACGTCGGTGTCCCCTTCCTTCAATCAGCGTCACTGCACCGTACGAAGATTCTACTGGGCTAACTCATTAGACGAGCCAATGCTTGACGACCTTGGCTCAAAAACAGCAACACTATTCAGTTCCGCCTCGTATGGGTGCAAAATGATTGTTCATACATAAAACTGTCGTCAAAGGTTTGGCTTTGGGATACCTGTGGGAGTAACTGGAAATGCAATGGTTAAAACTAGGGAAATGCAAACTTCGTATCTCCTCTCAAGAAAGAATCCATCGGGTCGACTCTGAGCTCTGGACGCTTTCTCCTTAATTCTGCCACCCGCCGCCCACCCCCCCCAACGCGCCTTTCAATGCCTTCTCGAAACTCTGTCACAATGTCTGCAGCAGCTCCCACTCCATCTCCAGAGGGTCAAAGAGACCCAAGCGTGAGATGCTGATGGTTCTCGGGTTGTGAAATTCTCTCTCGAAGCAGGATCACGTTTCTGCGTGGCTCTGAGGCCCAGGGATATGTGCCACGTGTATCCCCGCATCCGCCTAGCTGCCAAAATCTATCTGTAACCCCCAATTCAATCCCCATGCTGCGTCATGGTCACGCAAAGACACTCACGAGCGGGGGAGAAGTTCTCCCGAGGGACAAGTGTGCCCAGCGGAGGCCGAACACGGCAAAGTTCTACCTTCTCGCTTCAGCCCCCAGACGGTAAACTGGGAAAAGGCAAGCATCTTCCTTACTTCTACTCAGACTAAGTGTCTGATCTTGATTTTCTCAGAGAGTCCTAATTAGCCTTTAATTCCATCACATCTTTGCTTGCCCAGATCATCAAGAAGTCCTCGGAGACCTTGGTATAAGACAACCCTACCAACACGGAATTTGCTAGAAGGTCGGCCCTTCCTGGTTCCTGTGCAAGGTAGTGTGGTCACCACAAGTTCCACTGAACGTCATTATTAGAGAGCACTCCTGATCAGGTGACCAGAAGATCCTAAAGACAGCGTCCCAACCACGGGCTTCCTCCACATGCACTTCTTACCGTGAGTGGCAGAGCAAGGGCCTCTAATCTCACTAATTCCAATGAGGGACCATGAACACTCTTGAAATCAGTCACGCCGCAGCACGGAGTGACCTCAGAGGGCACGTGGCCCTAGCCCTCGGCCGGCAGGAGCAATGCAACTCCTTTATCCTCTCGGGGACAACGTCACGTGCGTGCTTAATGACCACATGAGGACAAAAATGCGGTGACTCTGCTCCCACGTGAGGGCTCTTTCCAGGGAAACGTTAGTCTGTATACGGGACAAGAAAACCTCTACAACCCACCACTGCATGGGTCTTTGCAGACCCAGCGCAGTTAATCATGGGCAAAGTCAGGAACTGACTCACAGCGGCTCCCGTCACCCCGTCTCCACACAGGAGAATCGGCCTCTTGCAGAAGCCTTCGGTTCCCGTCGTAGGCGGTGCGCGGGTGGGCGGTGAGGACAGGCCTGCTGCCGGGCCGAAAACCACTGGTTCTCAGGGTGGGGAAGGACAGACCCATCCAAGGGACCCGGAGGCTGCTCGTCTGATCCCATCAGCTCCTGGTTCCTTCAAACCCAGGGAAGCAGGGGGAAACGGACCACCTCCCGGGAGCAGAACGCGTGGCCAGAGAGCACGGCGGAGGGTGAAACCGAGACGCGGGCCTGCGACCCCGACAAGCAGCAGGAAGGAGGTAAATGACCAGGGGAAGTTCTCAATCACACAGTCTGAATCACCGGTCAGGAACCCTGACTGTCCCCAGGATTTCATCGATTGTCCTTGAAAGCCTGTCTTCCAGCATATTCCTCTACTCCCAACGTCCTTGTCATTCTGTTCCTTTCTCCGCGTCATACACAGACACACACGTGTGCACGTGCGCACACACAGACACACACATGGGACTCCCACCCTCAGCAACTCTCCCCTCTGTGCAAAATAACGTAACACGCGTGCGTGCACACACAAACACACACACACGGGACTCCCACCCTCAGCAACTCTCCCCTCTGTGCAAAATAACGTAACACGCGTGCGTGCACACACGGGACTCCCACCCTCAGCAACTCTCCACTCTGTGCAAAATAACGTAACACGTGTGCACGTGCACACACAAACACACACACACGGGACTCCAAACCTCAGCAACTCTC
>CM052801.1:4624111-4640110 GCA_028533885.1 Nasua narica | reverse complement strand
GGGACTCCCATCCTCAACAACTCTCCACTCTCTGTGCAAAATAACGTAACATGCGTGCGTGCACACACAAACACACACACACACACGGGACTCCCATCCTCAACAACTCTCCACTCTCTGTGCAAAATAACGTAACATGCGTGCGTGCACACACAAACACACACACACACACGGGACTCCCACCCTCAACAACTCTCCACTCTCTGTGCAAAATAACGTAACACGCATGCGTGCACACACAAATACACACACGGGACTCCCACCCTCAACAACTCTCCACTCTGTGCAAAATAACGTAACACGCGTGCGTGCACACACAAACACACACACGCACGGGACTCCCACCCTCAACAACTCTCCACTCTCTGTGCAAAATAACGTAACACGTGTGCGTGCACACACAAACACACACACACGGGACTCCCACCCTCAACAACTCTCCACTCTGTGCAAAATAACCTAACACACACCAAAAAAAAATAACGTAACACGTGTGCGTGCACACACGGGACTCCAAACCTCAGCTACACTCCACTCTCCGTGTACAATAACGTCACACACACACAGAGGACTCCCAACCTCAACAACACTCCACTCTCTGTGCAAAATAACAAAACACACGTGCGTGCACACACGGGACTCCCAACCTCAGCAACACTCCACTCTCCGTGTACAATAACGTGACACGCACACACACACAGAGGACTTCCACTCTCAACACTACACTCTCCGTGTACAATGTGACACACACACACGCACGCACACACCAGACTCCCAACCTCAACAACACTCCACTGTTGGTGTACAATAACGTCACACACACACACACACACACACACACGCACACACCAGACTCCCACCCTCAGCAACTCTCCACTCTGTGCAAAATAACAAAACACACGTGCGTGCACACACGGGACTCCCAAACTCAGCAACACTCCACTCTCCGTGTACAATAACGTGACACGCACACACACACACACACAGAGGACTCCCACTCTCAACACTACACTCTCCGTGTACAATGTGACACACACACACGCACGCACACACCAGAATCCCAACCTCAACAACACTCCACTGTCAGTGTACAATAACGTGACACGCGCGCACACACACACACACATACAGGACTCCCACCAATATCGAGAAGCCTCTTCTGCTGGGTGCATGACCGGAATTAACCCTCGAAGCTCCACGACAGGGGCGTGCAGAACGCAAAGAGGAGTTCCGTTTCCTCCCACGCCCCCTCCAGCTCCACTCTCAGCACAAGTGAGGTTCCGGTGCCTCCAAGAGGGTTGCACCTGCCGCAGTGGGGGTGCTTTTCTCCAAAAGCGACATTGCTTTTCTAACTGCTAAATTTCAGCTTTCAAGAGGTCGGCTCATTTTAATGGACATTTTATTTTGTTTTAAAGATTTATTTATTTGACAGAGAGACAGCGAGAGAGAGAGAGAGTGCCCGTGCACACACCGGGGAGAGAGGGGGAAGCAGACTCCTCACCGAGCCGGGAGCCTGACACGGGACTCGATCCCAGGACCCCAGGATCATGACCTGAGCCAAAGGCAGATGCTTCACCAACTGAGCCACCCAGGCGCCCCTAGAAATTTTAATTTAGGCAAAAAGCACAGGGGGAAATCACCAAGATCAGAAGCGTAACACCATGTGAACTGGCTAGATATCCCTCCATGTGGCAGGTAAGGGTCGTTCTCATTTTTTAACAAAGCCAAGCCCTGCTCCTGAGGTCGTTCACATACCTGTGCTTTCCCCTCCCTTCTTACTGCTGGTGAATTTCCAGGTCACCCGCTTGTTCCTAACTTTCCAGAAGAGAGGCAAGGCGACAAGAGGTGGCGTCAGACACACCGAGGATGGGGGTGGGAGGGAGGGCGGCGAACGGTGAGGGGCGTCCGAGGACGCAAGCTCCCGGCTGCATGCTCCGTAGACCGGGCACAGTACGTCAGCATGGCCACTGCCAGCTGCAGCATCACCAATCATCATCCCACGTCACTAGTTTGCCGAACGAAAAAGAAATCGAAGGCACGATCTTTGCTATCAAGAACCTGACAACCTCGCTGGTGAGGAAAAAGAAAATACATAAGGGAAAGGGCCACCTGGAGAGAAAACAAAAAAATACTAAGCCCACAATGGAAACCTCCTAATAGAAAACAGATTTTTCGACACCAAATAAATGGTCCGTTTATTAGCTGAGCAATTGTAAAGAATTAATACAACTTAGAGGATTAACACGGTACAAAGCAAATGATCAAAGCCACCGATATCACAGGGACCCAGTCGAGACCTGTGAGTCTTAATCTGCTTCTCCCCAGCCACCTGTGGGCGCCCAAACATTGGCTCCTCAGTACGTCTTTACAAGGTAAGGATCACCCACTCCCCCTTCTTGTTGGGAGGGTCCTGCAAGACAAGGTCCTCAAACTCCCCAGTTTGAGGGTTGGTGGGTTCTCCCGCGAGAACCACCTAGAAAGCACCGGTCTGTGCTCGGAACGTGGAACATCCGGGCCCAGAGCTCACGATGCCTAGTGGAGGGTGGTCTGGTCGGTTATCAGATGGTCTAGGCCAGCATCGCTGGCCTCCCCAACTGGGAGCCAGGAGCACCCTGTCCCCTCGTTCCTTACCGCAGCCCGGCATGCCTGCACACATTGCCAGATGTTCCCTGGGGACCAAGGGTGCCTCCCGCACCCCCATCCAGGGGGCTCCACGACGGAACCAAAGAAGCAGCACGACAACAGGCCCCGGGGAGCCACTGGTCCACCTAGAAGCTTGTCCCCGAGCCACGCCCACAGTCCGGGTTCTTTTCCAAGATGGAAACCAACTCCTGCGTGTGCTCTGAGGGCAGCCAAGGCTGAGCGAGTGGGCTGTATTGTTAGGCAGAGGCAGACGACCAAAGGGTTTCATGCCGCCCTGACTTGTAAGCTACTCGAGAGACAAAGAGCAAATACTGCTTAAACACAGGAACCGTGCGGGCCTCGGAGGAAGAAACTAAGAGACAGAAACCAAGGGCATCAATGAAGTGGGGAGAAGAATGACCCTCGGAGGTGGCCAGACCCTAACCCCGGGACCCGTGAAATGTCTGACGTGGAAAAAGAGCCTTGCAGACGTGGTCAGACAAAGGACCTTGGGATAGACGGGGAGGCAAGCCTGGATTTCCCGGGTGGCCCAATGTCGTCACATGCGGAGAACCATTCCACGCCGTGGTGAGAGGAGGGTGTAACTATGGGAAAACACAGAGATGCTACTCTGCTCGGTGGCCTGGAAGACGGAGGAAGGGGCCACAGCCAAGGAACGCAAGTGGCCTCCAAGCTGGAAAGGCAAGGAAATGGACTCTCTTAAGGGCATCTGGAGAAGCACTCAGCATTGTCAACATCTTCATTCTCACACAGTGAGACTCCTGTCAGACTTCTCACACCTCGAGAAGTGTTAAGATGGCGAGTCTGGGTCACTGAAGCCACTAAGTCTGTGGTCACCTGCCAGTGCAGCCGTAAGAAACTAAGACAGTCGGTTAAAAGGAGCTCAACCAGGAAAACACGCGTGACCTTCCCAGGAAGCACAGTGCGGGAGGAACGCATACCCCAGAGAGCCATGACCCCCGGAGAGCTTGAGAAAAATCAGCCTCCACAGTCTCCCACTCACCCCCGGAGGGGTAATTATGGTCCTGCACAAAGGGTCTGCAAACTCAGGAAAGTAAACAACTCGACGATTCCATTCCGGTGTAAGTCAGGGTTGTGGCTTCGGGGAGGCCCTAGAAAGAAGCCAAAGTCTGGCTGGATGGAATCCCATGACCTCAGAGCTGGAAAGAATTGCCTGCCACACCCTTGGAAAAGTCAAGCTTCCCATGCTTTATCCCAAGAAAGGACTTTCAAAAACCCCACCCAGCAAGGCAGCCCAAAGGAGCGGTCAGCAGGCGCCGCATTCATAGACCACAACTGTTGGCTATGCTCATCTTTAGGGGACAAGAGGGAAGAACGCAAGACGAAGAGAAGAAAGATTACAGTTTACATCAGGCTGGAAGCTGAAATGGAAAGAGACGGTGAACCCTCTTCCACTTCACGTGTAATCAGAGACGAGGGTGTCTCTGGTTCACCCACCCTCAGTTCGAGTCCCCACCCAGCCCTCCAAGGCTTCCCGGGCTACCCAGGGTGTCCACAAAACGCGTCCCCAGAGTGTGCACGGGAGGTGCTACAGCCTGGAGGGAACACAAAACAGAAACACTGAGTGACAGGTGCCAGACACGAAAGACCGCAGATCGTAAGATTCCGCTTAAAGGAAACATCCCGAACAGGTAAGGAGAAGAAGAAGAAGAAACTAAGACACGAGCTCACGATGACGAGTCACAGCAAATTTCTGAAACAACGTCACCATCCCAATGAGATGAGCCTACTTCACCAGTCTGGAATGAGCGTACGTCTAGGCTAACCGGTTACCAGGTCTGGAATCCCGCACAACAATGCAGTCTACAACAGGTCCCGAGTAAAGATCGTCAGATGGGGAGCTGACGTCAGCCGGCAAAGATGTGACGGCGGGACCTGAGCCAATAGGGGAGGGACGGATGCAGGAGCACAGACGCAAGACCTGGGCTTGCAGAGTAAGTGCGGGAAGACACTTTTACAAACAAAGAAGAGTTTGCAATCATTGGAAGCCGCTTTCCAAAATAAAACAAGATTTTTTAACTTTTATTTTTTTTAAGATTTTTTTTTTTAATTTATTTATTAGCGAGAGAGACTGAAATGAGAGGGGAGAAGGTCAGAGGGAGAAGCAGACTTCCCGCAGAGCCAGGAGTCCGATATAGGACTCGATCCCAGGACTCCGGGATCATGACCCGAGCCGAAGGCAGTCGCCCAACCAACTGAGCCACCCAGGCGCCCCTTAACTTTTATTTTTAATAAAATTTGTTTTAAAGATTTTATTTATTTATTTGACAGAGGGGAGAGAGATCACAAGTAGGCAGAGGCAGGCAGAGAGAGGGAAGCAGGCTCCCGGCTGAGCAGAGAGCCCAACGTGGGGCTCGATCCCAGAACCCTGAGATCATGACCTGAGCCAAAGGCAGAGGCTTTAACCCACTGAGCCACCCAGGCGTCCCTATTTTTAATAAAGTTTTTATATTATTTATATTTATTTTTAATAAATTATATTATTTATTTTTTCTTTTATTTACTTATATTTATATTTCTATATTATATATTTACTTATTATATTTATATACTATATTTATATTAAACTTATTGTTTAATATTTTTATTTTATTTATTTAGATTATTAATTTTTGGTTTTTTAAATTTTTTTAATCAAAATTTTTTTCATGTAACACATGCATCGGCTATGGTAGGAAACACCCACTGATAACACCTAGCTATTCCAAATTAGTGACTTCAGATTAGACTCCCGAATAGGAAATTAAAATCAAATACATACTGAAAATAAAATAGGGTTATTGGTTTGGGGCTGGTGGTTTTGAGTGAGAAGGGCAGGGATGCACAGGGGACAGATACGGCTGCCCCGGGAGAGGAACGGCAGGTGAGTGGCGATGCTTCACCCCAAGGTCCTAGGGGATGAGGCAGCACCGGGGGGCCCGGGCACGGTGCCTGGGTCCATGCCAGCCCATGGCTGGGTGCAGACCCCAACAGCGGGCCATCTCCTCAGAAGGTTAAGAAAGCATCCGTCAGGTCCCCAAAGAGTCCAGGAAGGGCAGACCCCTGAGGATGGACAGGAGTTCACCTTGGAGTTGGGGTGACACAGCACCCTGACCCAGCAACCCCGCGTTTCTCTTTCTATTAGTTACCCTTGACATAAGGACATAAAACTCTGAAGCCAAGAGGAAAACATGGAAACCAACAACCACACAAAAATGGGAAAACCTGGTGATTAAAAGCACAAGCGACATTACAAGACAAGAAAGAGTCAAATATTTGGAACAAAGAACAAGGCAGTAACGACCAAAGTCTCTGAAGACTAACCCTTGAGCCCGTGGCTCACAACGTGTGCATGGTCTACAACCGGCCGCGGCGAACTTGCTAGAAAGGCACAGTCTTGGGCCCAACCCTCCATCTTCACAAGCTCTCCACGGGGTTGCGCCATGTGGTGAAGTCTGAGGCCCCCTCGTAAGGCAACAGAAATATTTAGAGCAGCTTCATCTTAAGCAACAAAGAAATGTTCGCCACCCAAATGCCCAACGGCCGGCGAACGGATAAACAAAACTGTGTTGCATCGATAGCCCAAAGAATCCCACCTGAGTACACAAAGGCATGAATGTGTGATACGGGCCACAACACGGATGAAGCCCCAAATCATTATGCCGAATAGAACAAGTCAGGCAAAATCACGGGCCCATACCGTGTGATTTCAGGGCCGTAAGATTCCAGAAGATGCAAACTACCCACTCCAGCAATAGAAAGCCCATCCACGCACGACCTGGAAGGCCAGGGTGGAGGGAGGCAGAGATCCCAGAAAGACACTAGGAAATGGGAAAGCGCTGCAAATATTCGTTCCGATGCATCTTCGGAGATGGATGGTAAATGCCCCACACACGTCTGTGAAACCAGCACCACAAGCGAGATAATGAGAAACCCGATTCAAGGCACAACTTACATGTGCCTCATTTGCCGTTCGTCAGTTGTCCCTGAATCCAGATGTAAGAAGAAAGAGGGCGGATGGGCCAAGGGCGATAGGACGCCAGATGAAAACACAAGACTGCACGTTCCTACGTGGATGGCCAAACGTGCTGCCACACTCAACAGTTCCTATCGATTATTCCCGGAGACGAGGAGTAAGAAGCTACCGCTGCACAAGGTTTGAGTTCCTGGACACTCGCATGTCACCATGTATGGGGGGAGCCTGAGCACAGAGCGGGCCAAAGAAAGAAAAGACTCCGTCGGAAAGGGGATGTCAGGACGAGATCCTGCACCTTGGAAGGCGCCCAGGACTGCGGCTTGGGGGCGGTGGGAGGAAGCGGCCCCGCGGGGCACAGACCGGAGCTGGAGGGAAGGGGGGGCTGTCGCGGCCAGGGGCCAGGCGGAGGACGCAGGTGTGCAGGATGGACTCCCAGGGAGGGGCCCCGAGGAAGTGAGCCCAAGGAAACCTGAAGGGGAGGGTGCTGGCACAGGGCGGGGGGTCAGTGCCGTGTACGGGTCTGCGGAGTGACAGAAAATCCTGCAGAAACCAGCAGAAACCACGAGGCCCGCAGGCAGAGGTACACAGCCAGTCCAGAAACACTCTCCATGACAAGGGGGCTGCTGGAGACAAGGCCCTTCCATTTAGACAGGGATAAGTTTCAGAGCCTTTATGCAGGGGCTCAATCTTTCTCCCTCTTTTTTCAGTTCTTGGGGAAACCGATAACGATGAAATGGGAGTCCCAGATCCAAGCCAAAGGGTGGCTCCAGCCTTCTGTCTACACTGCAATTTCTTTATTTGGGACTGAAAGTAATTTTCCCCCGCTCAAGTTAACTCCAAAAGTCTCGTTCATCCCTTACTGTAAGAAGATGCCCATTTCCCTGGAGGGCAGGAAGACTGAAAGATGCCTGCACCTCTTTCGTAAGCCTCGCGTTGCCTTTACTGCCTCAACATCACCAAGTCTTTATGGAAGACCTAAGTACACATTTAAAACTCCCCTAGATTCAAAGCTACGTAGGCAGGGTCTCCAGAAACCGTCCAGCATCCCCTAGAAGCAAAAGTGCTCCTTGTGCAGGAAGAGGGACCTAAGGTATGTCCCAGGCCAAGCTCAAACTTCCCTCAAAGCCTGACAGTCGACATCATGAAACCAACAAGAGGGCCATGCAGGCAGAAAGAGGAGGTTCTGTCTACGGTCGTGGGCTGGGTTCACCAGGGACTGAGCCCATCACCGGAGAGCTCCCCAGAGGCCCTTCCTGAGCCAACTGCGTCCCACACAGATGTCACGGAGAACCTGCAACAAACCCATCACTACCCTGAGTCTGCAGAAGAGGGAACGGAAGCTTCATGCCTATTATTCTTGCCTCCTTCCCCTTCTCCCTCCCCCGGGGAAGGGCAGGGAAGTCCACTACACCGGGCTTCCCCATCCACCACCAGGCACACCAGAGCTCCACCCGGCACAGAAGTACTTGTTCTGAGAAAAGGGGACTCTGTAGAGACAGAAAGGAGATTAAACGGCTGCCGGAGGCTGGGAGGCAGGAGCCAGGATTGATGGCGGATGGACGCCAACGACCGTATTGAGGAAGGAAAATCGATTATGACAATGGCCGCACAACTCCGTAAATTTACTAAAAACCATTGAGTCGTACGCTTAAAATGGGTGATTTTTACGGTATGTAATTTACACCGCAATAAAGTGGTTTCAGAAAATCAACCTGATAAGTCAGATTTAGAGTTCTATACTAAATTAAACAGCACCACAGCGGGCATCTGCCACAAATTCAAAGGCAAAGCAAATATCTAAGGCAAACCCAAAGGAAACCAAGGGACCCAACCTGAATCTACAATGTATCCAACTCAATCCTGTGAACTCGGTAAGGAGGAGCTCTACCAACTGCCCAGCACCGTGGTGGGGATGGAGAAACCCCACTCCACCAAACTTCAGGGCCACCAGAAACGCACACCAAAAAACACACTTGTTGTCCAAATACAGAACATTCAACGGAAAAGCAAGCACGACAGGAAACAGACGAGGCTGAACATTTACTCTGAGATAGCCAATGTCGCCCAAACTTCCCCGAAGGCAAATGTCAGGCCAAAAAAAGGGGACCCCTAGCTTGTCCCTGTATTGTGCCAGGCAGAAAACACAGAGGCCGCTAAGAAAATCAAAATTCACAAAGGACAGCTTACTCTGTGTGCCATTTTATATTCAAACAAGAACTGGAAATAAAAACATACAGGCTCATTTCAAGTAACCTTTCGGAAAGCATGTCCAGGATAATTAAAAAAAAAAAAAAAGTTACAAAATGAAACTAGAAACTATTACATGACCGTTCACCGTACTGAGATAAAAATGAAATATTTCCATGAGCTAATCTTATTCTGTATTTAGTTTGAGTATACGAGTGTAATTAACCAAGGCTATATACTTTTGCTAACATCAAATTTCCAATTACAAAGCTTCACATACAATTATTTGTACTACAATTGATTTTTTTCTTATTTCTGTGGAAAAATGAAGATGGCTAATTTTAACAGCCCAATCTTCCTAAGGAAAAGGAAATGCCTTCTCTGATAAAAATTATGTACACGGTACTTTAACAAAGCCATAAACAAATTTGTTCTTATATTCTCTTTTAAAGGTTAGAGTACTCAAGAATTTCCTGTTCTGATAGCTTCCAGTTTGGGCCTTGTGTCCCTGCACTCCTGCTTCAGAAACCAATGTACACTTCCTATTCTCAGAAATTATCCACAGACATCTGCACCTTGTCGAGCACCTAAGGGACGCATTTAGGAAATAGAATCAACTTTTGTGCGGGCTTCTAAGAAGTCTCTCCTTTTAGGGCCATTTCCCGAGACACATCTCCGAGATATTATCCCAGGCAAATAATCAAATGAATAATTATTAGTGTTTCACCCAAAAGCAAAAACAGAAGAGGATTCCGGTTCAGAACTGAAGCGATTCACCGGTGTCTGCCCGACCTAGTTGCGATATGAGGTCAAGACTGGGACAGAGCCAGAGGCATCGGCTAAAAGTAAAGGACTTGCTGTAACTTCTCTTCCTTCCTAAAGGGGCAGGGGCAGGCCAAGTGCGTTCCCAAAGACGCAAATTCTAACTCGTCCACTGCTGAAAGTCGGACGTATTGATCTCTGGAAAGAAGACGAAGGTTCGCGACAGTAAAAAAAAAAAAAAAAAAAAAAAATCTTCCTGTTTCTTCTCTTTACAGTAGGTGTCTTCTATTGCCATAAAGAGAAGCAACTTTTTTTTTTCAAGTAGGAGATAAAGACTTCCGTTCGCCAACAGACGAATGTCTTTGTCGATCCTGACGCGTTCATGACATTTGGCACTAGGTGTCCCGTGAGCACTCAGAATGAAAATTATTCACCTACAGGCCTCCGAATTCACTTGCAAATCTCTGGGCTTTGTTTTACATACAAAGCGACATTGCAAATTCAATATTCACAAAGGGAAGAATTGATGTGAACACCAAAAAATGACAGAAAAAGCGAAGCTAACCTATCAATCATTTCGACTGCCGTGGAAATCCTGGAAAGACTCGCAGCTGACACGGAGTCTGGCGAGAACCAAACCTTCGGCCCTTCTCAGCAGAGGAGCTGGGACAAGAGACCTAACATTGGGGGAGGTCAGCTCTGATTGTCACCCCTGCAGCCTACAACGTGGTCTGAATCATGGATTGCATTTTTCTACTTATTTGCTCTCTGGAATACCAGTAATCAATACAGCATCGACTGCGTTTTCTCTTTATTCTATTTGTTTAGTTCTAAGCGGGCTCCCCACCCAGGGTGGGACCCAGTGCAGGGCTTAAGCTCACCGCCCCCCCAAGATCACAACCGGAGCTGAGATCAAGAGTGGGACGCTTACCTGACCGGGCCAGCCAGGCTGAGTAGTTTTCACTTTGACAAAAAAAAAAAACAACTCTCCTGTGAAATATTTTTTCTTAAGTATTTAATAACAACCATGACCACTGAAATAGGTTTTGGAAAAAAAAAAAACCAACAAATAGAAGAAACGCAAAGACTTTCATGACCACCGTGTTCTGCGCCCTCTCACGCTGGCTGGCTTCGAAGTCTGAATCTCTTCAATCAGTCTGCTTCTCAGGAGCCCTGAGGGCACCCATCAATGAAAGCGGCTGATTTATAAACAGAATTAAGTGATTGTGAAAACACTGCCGCATCACGAAATGCACGGAAAGCACAGCACTGTTCCAAAATTTCATCACACGCCTGCAACACAGGGACTGTCCTCTGGTTTGCCACGAGTATTTTGTCAGCTTTGAAAACACAAAAACCCAGTAGATCAAGCACGCACACATACACACATGCTTCGGCAGCTGAAGCCAGAGGAAAGGGGAGGACATGTCTGTCCCTCTTGCATTCACATATTTCAAAACGCCCCCCTCTGCCCATCTCCTCTGGGGACCCATGCAGTGATGTCTAAAATGTCTTCATTGCACGTACTCATCAGTGAAAAAGTTTCTAGCCCGTGCCCCCAACTCAGGTAACCTATTTATCAACTATACACAACCCTCGACTAACATTACAGGCATTTTTCACACACCACAAAAACAAACCTAAGTATCAGACACAGAGTAAGTGGCCACTGCAAGTCTCTAACAGCACTCTAGCAAGTCTCGCTGTGCATCTGCACCGAGGACAGGATTGGGACTTGGGAGACCTGTTTGGGAATTAAAACCTGACACCAGGCACTTTGGTTCCCCCTGCCCCCGACAAAATGTGGAGACTGTGGGTTTAAAGGAAATGTACTGGGAAGCCCATGAAATTTATCAGAGAGTCCCATGAAATGTATAAGGCAACTCTAATTTCCACAGCCCTCTCACTCACCTTGTTCTCACCTGCTCTACAATAATTTCTGTCATGCCCTGGACACGTTGAGATCATTCACTCTTATTTTCAACAACTTCTGAGCTGGGTATACCTCAAACGTGGTTTCTTCTGGTGAGGCTTTTTAAAGCATTTCAACAATGCTTTGGTTGAAATTGGCAAAGAATCACCCATGCATCTTAGAAATACAAACCCAGGGGCGCCTGGGTGGCTCAGTAGGTTAAAGCCTCTGCCTTCAGTTCAGGTCATGGTCTCAGGGTCTGGGGATCAAGCTCCGCATCGGACTCTCTGCTCAGCAGGGAGCCCGCTTCCCCCTCTCTCTCTGCCTGCCTCTCTGTCTGCTTGTGATCTCTCTCGGTCAAATAAATAAAATCTTTAAAAACAAATACAAACCTAATGCGATATATTTTTTTTCATAACCAAGTTACAAGTTAAAGGAAACCGTGTCTCCCAAACTGATCGGCAAGAGATCCAGTCCCCAAATGAACCAAATGGTAGAGACCTCAACTTCTAGCTCGGCTGCTTTTATCAAACACAGGCTACAACTCTGCAACCACCTGGAACTTTATTTTTTTATTTTATTTTTTTTTTTGCAACCACGCAGAACTTTACAGATGCTGGGGATCAGGTTCGCCTGCTGGAGCAACCGATTTCTGCAGGTCACGACTTTGGTGACAAGACAGCCACTCTGCCCTCTCATTTCTCATCTTCAAACGGATGTCAGAATCACCAGGATAACTAGAAGAGAGAGCTGACCTGGGCATAACTACGTAGCCCCTGCCTTCGAGACAGAAACCGCTGCCTGGCTGCACTGAATCGTTCTCCCAATTCTTAGGACGGCGTATACGGTCTTACAGTATTAAGGATTCGTGATTTCTGATCCAAGAACTAATACGGCATCACGTACAGTAGGCTTGTTTTGGTCGTCCTCGCCACCTGTTGGGATCTGCAAACAAGCAGAACAGCACTGCAGGGGCCCTGAGGCCTCACCAACGACGACTGGCAAGCAAGCTGATCACAGGAAGGAATCACGTGCTCTCAGAAAGGAACAGCGTCTTCCTAAGCTCCAACACGGGCGGCGTTGGGGACCTCCCTCTCGGTAGCCTTCATTCAGCCAAGTATTCGGTTCCTTAGGAAGTGGAAGGTCCACCTTCTCCCTCGAGGCTGGTACCAAATGTTCCAGAAAGGGCACTGCTTGGTGCTGGCTAGTTAGGGTCACAGGTTTCAGGTTCCGGAGAAGCAAGTGAAGAAAACTCTCCTTTTCTTTTAAGCCTCCAGATAACATCCACCCAGGTAGGGAAAGAAAAGGAAAAAAAAAAAAAACCAACCCTCACACGCATTCACAGGACGCAAGAACCTTAAGTGTCATTTGTGCTTATCTTGCAGACTCTCGAGAGACTGGGAAACCACAGCCCTCATAAATACGATCCCGAGGCCCCCAACTGCCCAAAACATCTTTGGAATTGCTTGTTTGTGTGTGTTTTGTCTTTGTGTTTTAAGTACAATACGCGACGAATCAAGGTTAAGTTAAATATTGCCCTACTCTAATGGTGAGTAAAGTGAGAGTCAAAGCATGGGATATAAACACGAGTTTCCCTAAATCTTGCACTAACATAATCAATCCTTAACCACTCTAAAAAAAAAAAAAAAAAAGCCACCCAACAATTAAGCAGCATCCCTTTTCCAAATGCAAATCCTCACACTAGAGAGATAGGAAAAGCCTCAAGATCAGCTCACCTCCCCTGACTCATGAGGGTGCAGCCAGGTTTCCAATGGCCTCACACAAGCAGGCGGGCCCCCCAGGGCCGGACCACAGTAGCCAAAAGCCAAAACACCAAGTCAGTGCTTCTAGAAAACACGCCATTTCCTAGGAGACCACAAAAAGTGACATGGTGCTCCGAAGTAAAATCCAGGCCAACAATTAGATGGAAACACAGACCTAGGAATTCATTTTTTTCTTCCAACAAAGTAATGCAGACACAACTTCATACCTTTAGCTTGTGGTATCACCCCCATTAGCAAAACTGCGACACCTCCACGTTTTTGGAGGCGGGTCCTGTTTTTGAAACCAAAGACAGGATTTTATAACCTGATACATTTCACGTATTAAGTATCTCTTGGGAGTACAGCGGAAAGATGTGAGAAACATTTCTCAGAAAGTGCATCAGAAAACATCCCATTTCCACTCATTTGGCAGCGAGAATCACCTGGCATAGAAAAGAGCAAATCTTTGGGAGCCCCAAGAAGACACCTGACCTTCTTTCTCTACCGCTCCTTACAAAGCCTATTAAGAAGAGGAAGGTTTCCTTCTTGCTTTTGAGAATACCCACGGTGCAAACCGTGCTGTTTGGAGGCAAACACACAGGCTCAAGTGTGCAAAAGTGTGAAATTGGCGAGTCATCAGACAGAACACAAAGGAGGGTACTGGGAAGGTGGAGGCGGTCCCCTAAAAGCATCTGATGCTAAGCTGAAATGCAATTACGAGGACCTGGAGGGCAGAGCTAACTGCGGGGGGACAGGGGCTGGGTGAGCCTGGAGGCACCACAGATGCCTTCGCGGTGATGGGATTTGCTCTGTACCCCCATTTTGGTGCTGGTTACACAAACCTATACGTGCGCTAACGTTCATAAAACTGTACACCGAAAGAGACAATAGTTAATCTTCTCGTGTAATAATTCAGAAAATTATACACATACACGCGTGTAAATAAACCAGCCCTGAAATTTAAGTTGAGGGCGGTATTGGGGGTGGGGGGGCGGGATAAGGAAAGAAAGGACGCAAGTGCTGGAGACCCCCACAACTAATAAAGACGCATTTGCACACCCAATTCCCAACCTCAGCGTGGAGGAAGGTACCAGCATGCGGGGCTCCGGGCATAAGAACCCGACCTCCTTTCAAGGCTGAGAAATAAATTCTATTTTCTCTCTTTCAAGGAGAAAATGAATGACAGAGAAACAAACCAATCTGCCCAAAGATGCACCAGGGCACAGAGCGCTGGCTACAAACCAACTTTCCCCCGCAGCCACGTCCTCTGCCCCGTGGCCGCCAGGAGCCCAAGAAGGACCCCCTGGCGGGCTGCTCCTCCGGGGTCACCAGGCCATGGGGCCTCGGGTGGGCCCAGGACGCCCGGGCACGCGGCAGAACCAGATTTTTCCAGCCGATACTTGGAAAACGCAGGTCCAGTGGCTGGCTGCTGTCGTTTGCTAACTTCGAGCAGTCGGAGGAAGGGGTGCACGGTGAGGCAGCACAGGGGCACTGCACCCAAAACGGCGGACGCTCAGGCACCCCCGCTCTCCCGATGCCTGGACCGGCGGCAGGGGCGGGCGAGCCCCGCCTGCAGGGTCCCCAACACCGCGCTGGGTGAAACCGTCAGCATGACGCAGCTGCCCTTTCTTCCGTAGCAAATACCAAGAGTACACAGAGTACACGGAAGCTGGTGGAAAGTAAGACCCAGCCACCATGCGACACATCCATAGAACCCAGAGGGAAGAGTTGAGAAACGGGCCTTAAGGTGCACTGGGCCTCGGGGGTTCTGAACTACTTGTGTTGAGGGGGAACTTAGGCAACTCACGAAGAGCCCCCCGCCCTACACCTGCTGGCCTTTTCCTACCCCTCCTTCCAAGTCCAGTCCTCTGCGTCCTCTCCACCCCTCCTGCTGGGAGCATCAGAAACTTCCTCTCTCGATCTGAGAGAGGATGCGATTTACTTCCTCACAGAGTCCCAAAAACCACAGCGGTGCCCCGAGAATACAGAACTCGATGCAGAGCTTTCGCCTGGCACCCACCTCCTCCCAGGTTCTGTCCCACACCTGGTCATATACGGACTCTTTAATTCAGGGTTGGCGTCCCCCCACGACCCCCCGGCACCCCTGGCATTTGGGTCCTGAAGGTTCTTTGCGGTGGGGACCATCCCGTGCAATGTAGGCTCTCTGGCAGCATCCACAGACCCCCTAGATGCCAGGAGCTCCACCATCCCCTCCCCCACACTGCAACCGCTGGAAATGTTTCTCGATGCTTCTTTGAAGGGAGTGGGCAAATGCGCCCCCACTGAAAACCCTGAGCCGACGGCCAGATCCTGGGGTTCACTGCTCCAAGTACAATTGCCAGAAAGAACCATCGCCCTTGTCCTCGTGTCTGAGGACGTCCTTTCTTTGGAAGCCGAGTGTCACTCCTATCTCCAGCTCTTCTCCCACCTGCCACGGGACCCAGTTTCCGCTGCAGGATTGAAACCTCTCTTTCCCAGTGTCCCCCCTTTACGTGTGCCCCAGTTGCATTTTCACTGGCTTCCAGTTCACGTCTGCAGCCTTCGATGACGTAGAGGGCCGTCACCGAGTACCTCGGAGCAGCGACGACGCCGAAGCGAACGGGCCCACGGACGGCACACGACCATCTTCAGTCGAGTTCCCCACACCCTGGTCCCGAAGCCACCAGGAGGGCGAATTCCTTAGTGACAGCGGTTTTCCCTTGAGGTCTTCAATGCGTTTGCTCAGGCCAGGCTCTCTCGGGCCCGTGTGAACGCGT
>CM052801.1:4579205-4624011 GCA_028533885.1 Nasua narica | reverse complement strand
GTCTAGTGGGACTGGTCAGGGCCCGGGGAAAGGATGGGGGGGGGGGGGGCGGAGGCCGAGGAGGGCAAGACCCGGGGGAAAGCTCCCGTCCCAGTGTCTGCTCAGGAGGCCAGTTACTTCCTTCTTCCTAAAAATAGTCGGGGGGGGGGGGGGAGGTAATCATTCCAAGTTTAAAATTTTTAAAAAGTGTTTACAAAATGACTTCAGTCTCGCTTCCTGGTTCCTATTTTTTCAATGTGTTTACGAGTGAAAAATTACAACTTATTGGATGTAGCACATTATGAGGGTATGCAAGGTAACAGGAAAGCACCGCATCGTGTCGCGCACAGACCTCTGTGACTGTCTCCTAGGCCGGGCACTGGGCCTGGCAGAGCCGGGCAATCCGGACGGCTTTTCTGGCCCTGGCCTCCCTTGCCAGAGGTCCCTCTCCCACCTCTGCAAAATAACTGGGGAGAACTCCGGTATTTAAGAAGTCCTTTCACCCACACGTGGACCGGTCACACCAGAGCCCCGAGGAGGCAACACTGAGTGAGGACAAACGGCAGAAGGGCAATCTGGGACGTCACCTCTCTGACACGCACGAAATCAGGTGCCCCATCCTCATTCGCAAATAAAATTTCTAACCCATTACTGTAAAAACTACAAAGAACTGTGAAAAGGACACACCAACAAAGTAGTCAAAATAACACCCTGACCGAGGGGCCTGGAGAACAGGAAACATCTACAGCACTCAGCCATTTAAAAAAAAAAAAAATACTTTGACGATTGTGAAATCTCACTTTGTTGGAAAGATTTCCTATCAGCCTTTTTAATACGGAAGATTGTGACCTCAAGAGACGGAACCTCAAAACTCCAGGGAGAGGGGGTGCTGAAAGCCCGTGGTACCCACAGCAAGCAAGGGTTAGGGCACATCCCACGCGGCCATGCCCGCCACCCCCGACACGGGCCTCCCCAAGGCTAACCGCCTGGGCTGCCCGACAGCCCGGAGATGCTCGCCACACTCGGCTAGCTGGGCATCTTGGGGACTGAATGACAGCCATGCCTTCTTTCCGATGGGGAAACCGATACGCAGATTCTACCTGCCTCCCCCAGAGTTAACGGTTCCGCTTGGGGAGGGACTCTGGCCTGGAGGCCTAGTTTTCTAATCCCACACCACAGCTCTCAACTGCAGGTTAAGAATCCATTCACCGGGGGCGGCCTGGCTCAGCCAGTAGAGCACGCGACTCTTGATCTCAGCACTGTGAGTTCAAGGCCCACGTCGGGCAGGTAGTCCACTTTTAAAAAAAAAAAAGGAATCCATTTGCTGAAATCACTTTCCTGGGTCAATCACTGGCCGAAATGGGTCCTTTTTTTCTTTTTTTTTTTTTTAAGTTTACCTGTGAATTATTTCAAACTTTTATAGCTTCTCCCCTCCCCCCACGAAAGTACACTAACTACAGAGTAGCACCCTCTCACATAACGTTCCATGTGTACTGTGCCACTAGCCTTAACAAGCACCTACTGAGTATGTAAATTATGGCTACAGGAACTGAAAGAACAGAACTCTTAATTTTATGGAGCTTTAATTAATTTGAATCTCGATGTTCACATGTGGCCAGTGGTTACCATACTGGACAATGAAGCTATAAAAGCAATTCGTCCACCATGATCCAAGACTCTTTTTTTTTTTCCCCCCAAGTCTCTTGATTCCATGGAGCTACATCTGTAACTATACACAGATTTCAACGTAGACTCTCGCTCGTGAATGTGTGTGTGTCATCTAAGAGCTTTAGCTGTCCAAATGTGAAAATTCATGGTAGGTAGACATGAAAACAGGAACACCAGGCTTAAGAGCTGGGCTTCAGGAATCAATCCTCCCTCCACTCTGCATTAGCAAGTCAGTGCCCTTTGCAGAATAAAAATAATGATTGCTACGCACAGGGCATTAAGTGCACAGCATTCAAATAAGGTAAAAACAATTATTTGATTTGCACGACAGCAAAACTAACATGTATGGCCAGCTTTACAGTTTTCAGAAAACTTTCACATTCTTGTTGTCCGCACAATACGGTAAATACCAGGATTTCAATTCCCTCTTTTTATTTTTACGTATATAGAAATGGCGCTCAGAAAAGCTGCAGGCCTTCAAGGTCAGCAGGGCGGGCCCTTTCACTAGTTTAGGCCAAATGGGGACAAGGGCTGGGTATCTAGCCAAGCATATGTGTCAAGACAGAGTTGGATTCAAGGACTCTGTTCACCTCTTTGCAGGCTCCAGAACTGCGGATCCCCTCCTAACAGTCCGCTCGAGGAAACTTCTGATGCCTTAGCCCAGATGAGGCGCCTAGAGCTCCCACAGGTGAAGATGAGATTAAGACCAACCAGGACCTCACGCCATCCCTACTCAGCCCATTAATACGTCCAACATTCAGGAAGGGTGAGGAAATGGGGGTGTGGATAACTGCTGGACTGCGTAAGCGTAAGCCCTGTATACAAGCAAAAACAAAAGCCAGCCCCGGAGGGTCCAGCTAATACTTGCCCCAAAGTGCACACCATCCACTAAAATACCTAAAAACCTCCATTTTTGTCCCCCAGGTGTGTGCTCACTTAAGGACTGGAATCCCCTTAAGGGCCATTTTAAGAAGTGGGTCAAAGGATGAAGTCCAACTTTTATCCCTGGATTAGTCACCCAGCTGGGTGGGTTTTTGCAGCCCTTCTGAAACACTAAGATCTTTAAAATAAAGTGTCATCTTAACGTCTTCACCGCGCCATACTCAACATTCCTGCCCCCAACCCCCCTCGCCTCTTCTCTAGGAATGACTAGTTGTAAACTTTTTATAAAAACCTGCGAGAGCCAAGGGCAACCCGGAAGCCACCACTTGGGACCTTCGCAGGGCTCTCCCTTCGCCCCCTCCCCTCCCCTCCCCTCCCCTCCCCCTCCCACCTGGAGTCCCGCCCCTCCCCTTCCAGGTTAAACCCGGGACTAGGGCGGCGCACCCGGGAGAAAAACATCCAGAAGTCGGGTCCAGCCACATGTGACCGTACGAACCAGAAACGGCTGCAGATGCGATAGGAGGTGGGTTTTTGTTTCTCTGGGGGTTCTGCTCCACAGCATCCCCGACTAGGGGGAATTAAGAAAAACCACCTCCGACTCTAACTTTGTGGAATTTCCAATGCAGTTGGCTCGGAGAAGGCCCGGTCGTGCGGAGAGTGGGGCCGAGGCCCGACCGCGCGCACGTGAAGTGCAGGCCCTACCCCAGCGCGGGCGGGCCTCTAGCGACCCCAAACTGTCACATCCCAGGAGGTCACCGACACCCGAAGGCGCACCCGCACGCCGTTCCCGGCATCGCCCCCCACCCGTAGGGATGGTCCCCCTGGGGAGCACAACCCAAGACACCGATCCAGGGGCCCCCCTCCGCGAGCCCCAGGAGCAACAGGTCTGCACCCTCTCCGGGCCGCGCTCTGCAGACCCTGCCTCACCAGGGGCGCCCCCCCACACACACACACATGTCGCCCTCAGCCGGGTCCCCGTGCTCGGGCCGGGGAGCTCCGGACTTCCTTGACAGTTTCTGCGTCTCGGAAACTGAGCAGCCGCCGGGCCCGCGCCGCCTCGGCCGCCACTCACTCCCCGCGCGCCGCCGCTCTTCCAGCCGGTCCCGGGCGCTCTGGCCGGCGCCCGGGGATGAATGGGGCGCCCCTCCCCCACGGGGGATCCCGCGGCGGCGCAGGTTCGCCCAGCCAGCCCCAGAATCGGCAGACAAAGGGACACCGGGGGCCAGACCGAGCGCTTCCCCAAACTTACCGGCCTCCTGCCCCTCCCCAAGACAAAGCCCCCGCGCCCCAGCCTCCGCCCGCCCCCGACGCGCCGGCACTTTGGGGAGCGGCCACCTCGGGGTATTGTTCAGCCTGCAGGGAGCGCGCCGCACCCCAGCCCGAAGCCCGGGGACAGTTGGGGAGCTGTCCCTCCAGAGCCCCGGCGGCGGGCGGAGCGTGCGGGCGCCCCGAGCCGCCTGCCAGCGCCCCCACCCCCGCCGGAGAAGTTTGCGCCCCCTGGCCCGCGCCCGCCCGCCGGAGCCCCGCGCACTCACCTCGCCGCCAGCAGCGCAACTTGTGGCGGCGCCGCCGCGCTCCGAGCCTCCCTGCCGCCGGCCGTCGCCGAGCCCGGGCCGTGCCGCGGCCGAGGAGGGCCCGGCACCCCGGAGCAGCCGCGCGCCGCCCCCGGGCCGCCCCCGCCCCGCCGCCGCGAGTCCCCGAGAGGCGCGGGCGCTGGAAAGTTTCGGGTGCCGAATGGCGGCCGAGGGCGCTGCGGCGGCGGCGGGGCGGGGGCGCTGGCGGCTCCTCGCTCCCGAGCGCGGAGAGTGGGGGGGGCTGGGGCGGGAGCGGCGGCGGCGGCGGCGGGAGAGGGCGGGACGGCGGGAGGGACCGGCACGGGCAGTGACCTCCGGGTTGGGGGGGGAAGCGGCCGCCAGCGCGCCGACCCCGGCCGGGAGGACTTCCAGGGGGGCCGCCGCCGCCGCCGCCCGGGCCGGCCCCTCCCCCACGGCCGAGGGGGGGGGAGTGCGCCCCACCCCCCACCCCGTCCCCTCCCCCACGGCCGGGGGAGGGGAAGCCGGGTCCATTTGGCCCCGCCCCTGCGCCCTGGGGGGGCCGCGTCCCAATCCTGCCCCTCCCCCACGGCCGGGGGAGGGGACTCCAGGCCTGCCCCTCCCCCCAAGGCGAAGGAGGGGGGTGAGAGTCCGCACCCCCCACGGCCTCTGGGGAGGCCCTGCGTCCCAATCCAGCCCCTACCCCACGGTGGGGGGACCTGCGACCCTACTCAGCCCTTCACCCCGCGCTCTCCTCTGGCCCCCACGCCTAGCGTGGGTGAGGGGAACTCGGGCCTCTCCCTTTCCCCGTGGCCTCCAGGGCGTTGAAGGGAACACGGGCCTATCCGGCCCCCCCTCCGCCCCGCAGTCCTCTTCCCAAACCCTGCCTTGCCCCCTACTGCCAAGAGGGGACAGGAACCCGGGCCACCACCCCCGCGGTTTCCAGGGGGGGAGGGGAACCCGAGCCACAGCTAAAGTGTTAACCTCCCCCACCTCAAAAAAGCTGCTCAGCGGCCCTAACAACCCCCTTCAAGCTGCCCGTGGATGCATCTCTCTCAAAATGGGCGCCTTAGAGGACACCCCAGAGGCCTCTTCCCCCCTCCCAAAAAAAGTGGGGACTCAGGCGGAGCCTCGACCTTTGCAAAACACCTTCCGGAAAGAGCCAGAAATGCTTGGGGGAAAGAAACTCAGGCACACCTAAGTGGAGGCCAGGAGCTCGGTTAAGGAGGGGGCTGGGCCTCTGGAGTTGGGGGTACCTGGGCCCTCGGGCCTCCCCACGCTCGACCCCCCACCCCACCCACAGGCTTTGCAAAGGGTTTTGTGTTGCAACGGGTTATTCGGCCCAGCCCTAGCGCTCCAAGGTCCCCAAAGCTTCGTCCTCCCCTCCACTTTGGAGACCCCTGCCCACCACTCGCGGTCTTAATTTAATTAAACAGACACCGCGCCCACCACCCAGCACTTCAGCGTCTGCTTTGTTGAATATTTTAAGATAACTTTGCCCCTCCCTTTGGTGTATAATGAGCTTTGAGCTCCGAGCCCAGTACACTCAGCATTTTAAACTGTAACCTCACTTGCTCCTTTCTGGGACACTGGACCATTTGTTGTTCAGGTTGGGGGGGGGAGCCCAAGGTGAGTTTTTAAGGGGCTGGTCCTCCCTCAAAAAGGCGGACCTAAAAATATTGCAGTAAAACGTCAATGATGTAAAAACTACTGTTGCTACACCATTATTAGAGCACATCAATAAAAAATACACACTTACACAGTCTCCATAATTGTGAATCAGCAGAATAGATTGTGTCTTATTATGTATCAGTTGCCATTCAAGCCTCCCCAAAAGGACGTGGGGGGCCTTCCCTTGAGCCTGCCCTTCGTTGCTCCCCGGCTCCCTGGGCTTGTGCGGACTGATGCTGAGGTATTACATGCAATCGAAAAACCAAGGGTGCAATTGAAAGCCCGAGCGAGCTCATGATGCAAGCCTGCCCCGGTTACACGTGCTTCCCTTCCCCCACCGCCTGCTGGTGGGAGCGCTGCGTTTTTTCCGCCTGTAGGGTCACATTGTGGTTGATTGATTCTCCTTTCGCCTTGCTCAGTCATTCAGATTTGGAAAGTAAATAACAAGTTGACATCATTACAGCTCTCCGGCTTTACGGGGACGCGGCCCTCGGCTACCGCACACTGTGGAGTAGCCGCGCAGCAGAACTGGCCCTCTGGCTTGCCAGCCCTGCCTGTCGTCAGCTGCTTGGAAATTCCGAGCTCAACTTGCTGAAAAGACCTCTTTGTATGTTTTGATTACTTGGCAGGTGCCAATCATTGAAAGTATTGGAAAGTGGTGGAACTCCTCACTCCGAACTATGACGGCTGTGACCATTTTTTTACAGCTCCTCTTCGGTAACTAACCTTTCGAGTGAGCTCAGAATCCATCATGTCTCTTTGGTAACATCCCTACAATCCCAGAGGCCTTCTTCCAAGTAAGGGCTTCTCCTCGGAGCCCCAAGGGAATTTGTAAGACCCCCCAGACAGGAAAATAAACCGCCTACGTTTATCATGATGTCACTGAAATGCCTCTTTCTGAAATGCTAGATAGGTGGTAGATGGGTGGTGAATTAGACTATTTTATCGCATGTGTTTTGCAGATTTCTCTCAAACGTGTGTCCTATAAGGTGAAAGAAAACAAGGAAAACAGAAAATAAAGCAGAGCAGGAAAGGAGCACTGTGAAAAAAGTCAAGGTTAATATGGAGAGTGAGCGGCGATGATTTCCGCTGGTGCCCACCACACGAGCTCTGTGAGCCAAACTATTTTTTGGTTGCTGACTGGAGGGAGTTGACAAGAGTCTGCTTGCAACAAATGCTATCAGTATTTCCCCCTAAACAGTAGCCAAAATTTTAATTAAAAGGCAGAAGGAGCCCATGAAATATACTCAACTAATTTGAGGAAAGGAGCAAAGGCATTTTAATGGAGAAAAAAATATCCTTTTTAACAAATGGTTCTAGAACAATTGGACCTCCATATGCAAAAAATACGAATCTAGCTGTAGACCTTACGCTTTTCATAAAAACTGCCTCAAAATGAATCCTAGGTCTAAAGATAAAAGGTAAAACTATAAAACTTCTAGAAGGGAACAGGAGAAAATCTAAATGACCTCGGGGTTTAGCAGTGACTTTCTAGATACAACACCCAAAGCATGATCCATTAAAGAAAAAAAAAACTGTTGAGTTGAACTTCATCAAAATTAAAAACATCTGCTCTGCAAAAGACACCATTAAGAATGAAAAGACAAACCACAGACTGGGAGAAAATATTTGCAGAATCCATATCTGATAAAGGATTGTATCCAAAATATACAAAGAACTTTTAAAACTTAATAAGAAAACATCCGAATTTAAAAATGGGCGAAAGATCTGGAAATAGCTCACCAAAGAGATATACAAACGCCAAATAAGCATATGAAAAGATGTTGACCATCATATATCACTAGGAAATCGCACTTTAAAACAGAATTCCCTGGGGCACCTGGCAGGCTCAGTGGGAGGAGTGTGTGACTCTTGATCTCAGGGTTGTGAGTTTGAGCCCCACATTGGGCGTGGAGATTACTTAAATAAACTTTAAAAAAATAAGTAGAACAAAATCCATCTCACATCTATTAAAATGCTTCCCTCCTTCCCCCGCAATGCTACCAGGATCCCCAGCAACAGGAACTCTCCTACGTGGCCCATGGAATACAAAATGGTACAGCCACTTTGGAAGGCAGTTTAGCATTTTCCAAATGCTAGACATACTCTTGCCGTATCACCCAGCAATAGCGCTCCTAGGTATTTACCCAACTAAGTTGAAAGCATGTCTACACAAAACCCACATGGTCATGTTTATCGCAGCTGTACTCAGGATGGACAGGCACGGAAAGTAGCCACAATGCCCTCCGGTAGGTGAATGGAGAAACTGTGGTCCATCCATTTGACAGAATATCAGTCAGCCAGAAAAAGAAATGAGCTACGAAGCTATCAAGCCATGGAAAGACAGGGAGGAACTCTAGAGGGAAAGAACTACTCTGAAAAGGCTATATATGCTATATGCTTCCAACCCTGACATATAGCATATATATGACACTCTAGAAAAGGCAAAACTAAAAAGATCGGCAGAAGCCAGTAGTTCTGGGGATGGGAGATGAGTGATGGACAGACGGAACGGGGCATTTTCAGGGCAATAAAACTACTCCAAATGAGACTGTAACAGCGGATACAGGCCTTTTTTCATTTGTCCAAACACTTAGAACTGCACAACAGTGAACTCTAACGTAAACTTTGGATGTTATCAATATTGATTCATTAATCATAACAAATGCACCACACTTAGGAAAGATATTAGCACTGGAAACTGTACGTGAGAGGCAGATAGTTCTCTCCTATATGCTAAATTGTTTTCTAGATCTAAAGTTGTTCTTTTTTTAAAAAGGCCATTCTTTAAAAAAAAAAAAAAAAAGAGTAGGAAACTTCTCATGAGACTTACTGTCCAGTTTTCGTTGACTCCAGTATCTAATTTCCCCTGGGCTCATCTGACTTTCAAAGATGGCTAACTAACACGGAGGCCAATATTTGTTTCCGCGAGTGGCCCACTCGGAGAGCCCTAAGAGTCCAGGACTGACGGGCTGGGGGTGGCCAGGATCCTTCCTTGACGTCACAGCACTGTCTCGGCTTTCAGTGATGCCCACCACCATCTTTCCTTATGACCCGAGGAGGGGGTATGTGTGCTTTCCCACCTCATTTTGTCGGCCTCAAGCCTTTCTTTGCTGTGGGGCTTTGCTTCCCATTTTCCTTAGAGACACTGGAAACAGACTATGAAAGGAGGTAGAGGTAGCAGGCGGTCGCCCATGAGATGTCACTTGGAGACATAAACAGGAGGAGAGGACAAAGCGGTCCGTCACCTGCTGTGGATGTGAGGATAGCCCCCTCAGTTCTCTTTGACCTGGATAGGCACCAGTCCTTTTGTTAATATGATGATATGGGATGAGTTGTGCCCCCAAACCCCAGCAAATCATATATGGAAGCCCTAGGCCCCAGTCCCTTAGAATGTGACTATATTTGGAGATCCAGCCTTTAAAGTGGTAAATACATTAAATGCAGTCATCAGGGTGGGTCCTTATCCACTGTGACCAGGGTCCTTAGAAAAAAGTTGTTTAGGGCACAGACACACACAGAGGGAAGACCATGTGAGGACACGGAGAGAAGACAGCCATCTGCACACGGAAGACAGAGACCCCAGGAGAAACCAACCCAGCCGATACCTTGGTATTGAACTTCCAGGATCCAGGACAGTGAAAAAATAAATTTCTATTTAAACTACCCAGGCTGTAGTGCTTCGTTATGCTCGCTAGAGTAGACGAGCGCAGGTGAGCTGTTGTTTCTTGCTTGCTTGCTTTACGTACTTACTTATTTATTTCCATGTGGAATGTCCCATTCAATTCACATCACTTGAATACTGAGAACCCCTTGCATTTGGTAGGGGGGTGCTCCCGCAGGGTATTGGATCTGATCCTCCCAGGAATGCTGGAGGGCAGGGATTTTTTTATATCCAATATTCAGAGAAGACCAAACCTAAGAGGTTAAAGGAATGGGGGAGGGAGACGGAATTGTAACCATTTCTATCCCTTAGACCTTCGTTAGTAATTCAGTGAATATTGTTTCTAAACGCATAAAATACATAAAATAATACACAGGATCCCAAAGAAACCCAATATGTTAAAATATATACTTATCAAATATATTTTAGAATTCTCATAGAGTAATACAAGTGCTTCCTTCTCAGTACTTCCAACAGTAAGCTGTAGAAGTAGCTCTAATGACTTCTGTCATTTCAAAATAGTGATGCGTATAAACCAAATGTGCTTCAACTGTAACCTGCTCTAAAAATACATCAGACTTACCACGTTGACAAATTGGTAACAAATTAAAGATACTGTTAATGCAGCTGTCATTCACCCCAGAGGAATATAGATATTCATAGTCCTCTGAAACGCTGAACTGCAGTCAGTGATTAGGGATCCTAAAGTGGCAGAATATCTACCCGTGTACGTACGCAGACCCCCTGAGGTCTCTCCCTGCGATCTTCCTCCGGGGGGAAAGGGTAAGCCAGAACCCTCACTCCTTTCTGACCCTGTCACCCGGGGACTCATTTCATGCCACCACCACAGACCCCTCCCATGACGTTAGGGGGAGGTGAGTTTAAGGGGACACCGAAACCGTACTTAGGATAAATAACATTATAATGCCACATTTTAAAACTCAAGATTCATGCAAAAAAAAAAAAAAAAAAAACCCACAACACCCTCCATGATGAACAAAATATCAAAACGTAAGACAGAGGCGGGATCTGACCCTGGCAGGCATATGGTGCCAAGCGCTGGGAAGGAGGAATTACCCAGAAAGATTAAACTACCCCCCTTGACAGAGCCCCTGTTCTAGAACAGGGACTGGCCGACAAGAGCTCCTCTACCTGTGGCTATACAACCCACAAGCTAAGGATACGGTTTTTTTGTAATCTTTTTTTTTTTTTAAGATTTTACTCATTTATTTGACAAAGAGTGAGCACAAGTAGGGGAAGCAGCAGGCCGAGGGAGAGGGGGAAGCCATTTCCCCGCTGAGCAGGGAGCCCAATGCGGGGCTCCATTCCAGGACCCAGGGATCATGACCTGAGCCAAAGGCAGACGCCGAACCAACTGAGCCACCCAGATGTCCCTATGGATACATTTTTAAAAGATGGGGGGAAGGGCGCCTGGGTGGCTCAGTGGGTTAAAGCCTCTGCCTTCAGCTCAGGTCAGGATCTCAGGGTCCTGGGATCGAGCCCCGCATCCGGCTCTGCTCAGCAGGGAGCCTGCTTCCCTCTCTCTCTGCCTGCCTCTCTGCCTACTTGTGATCTCTCTCTCTCTGTCAAATAAATAAATAAAATCTTTAAAAAAAAAAAAAAGACGGGAAAAATCAATAGAAGAATGATACCTGGTGACATGTGAATTTCAGAATTTCAGTAAACTTCCATTGCAACACAAAAACACCCAGTCCTTTACTGCTTCTGGCTCATAATGGCAGAATTTGTGGCTGATCTTATGGCCCACAAAACATAAATAACATGTACTGTCTGCCAGGTTCCAGAAAGTTTGCTGATCCTTGTTTCTGAGAGACCGAGATTCAACATTCTTCACCTTACTTGTTAACTTTTCCTACAAAATTTTTTTATCTTCATTATGGTGTCTTTTTTTTCCAAAAAATTTTTCAGATTAAGTTAAATTAAGAAGCACCTTTTTGGGGGGCATCTGGGTGGCTCAGTTGGTTAAACATCTCGCTCTTGATTTCGGCTCAGGTCTTCATCTCAGGGTCGTGGGTTCAAGCCCTGGGTTGGGCTACACGCACACACACACACACACACACACACACACACACCACCACCACCAAAAAAAACACTTTTTTTTCATATTTAAGAAAAAGGAGGAGGACAATGATGGTAGAAAAAAAGCACAGACTGTCTTTAGGAAACAGCCTCATTCTATTAGTGGATGTTGATGGATTCTGGAAGAGCAGAAATGCCTGCAGCTCGGGAATACCACACACTCAGGGACTCACATCAGAAAGACTCAGCAAAATTAATTGTATCCTGATAGGCACACACTCCGGTGGGCAACGGGAGAAACAAGACTAGTTTTTTCCTATCTCACAGAGTTTTCTCAGTTTTCTAAACATTTCCAAGATCATCTCACCAGTCATCAGCCCATCCTATGAAATGGTGGGGGAGATACAATTATGCACATACCCATTTTACAGAAGTGGCAAGTTGAGTCTCAGGTTACGGGCTGTACAGGTTTCCTATCACTGCAGCAACAAGTTACCACATGCCTAGTGGTTTCAAATCAACCTATCATCTGACCATTCTGGAAGTCAGAGGTCCCTTTTGGGGACCACAGGTCTAGCTAATAATATCAAGGTGCCAGCGGGGCTGAGATTCTCTCACAGGCCCTGGGGAGATTCTGTGTCCAAAGCCCATATTCCACAGCACGGAACACATCACATAATTCCCACCTGCTGTTCTCTTGCCTTCCTCTTCCAATTCTAAAGTTTCCAGTGATTAGATTGGGCCAACCTCTATCAGCCATCATGATCTCTCCATGGCAAGGTCTTTTCTTTTTTTTTCACCAAATATTTTATTTATTTATTTGACACAGAGAGAGAGACAGAGAGGGAACACAAGCAGGGACAGAGGGAGAGAGAAGCAGACTCCTCGCTGAGCAGAGAGACCGGTGCGGGGCTCGATCCCAGGACTCTGGGATCAGAACCAAAGCTGAAAGTAGTCGCTGAACCGCCTGAGCCCCCCAGGCACCCCAGCCATGGTCTTTCTGACGCTAATTCTTGTCAGTGAGTCATTTCACAGCCCGCCCGGCCAGCAACAATGGAAAACACGGATAGAACACTCAGCCCAGGACTTTTTACTCCAAATGCCCAGGACGGGTGAGAGTTCCAATTCAGCCCAAATAAGACAAAGCCATCACGGCTACAAAATACCAGGAGATTATAATTCTCAAAAGGCCCCTCCTCTTCCCCTTCTCTTTTGGTAACCATATTTTGTTATAAGCAGTGATGTGCTTTTTTTTTTTTCCCTGCCTTTGTTTCCACGTGTGCCTGAGTGTTTAAAACCGGCTGGAGAGAACAAGCAGGGGGAGAGAGGCTGGTTTTATAAATAGTTACCGCACAAAACTCGTCTCCCACATAGTGAAGCACGCTGCCACACTGACAAAGAAAATCCAGCGGTTTCAAGAAAGGCACAGGTGAAACCAGATGGAGGTGGAACGTTTGCCTCCCCCCCCCCCCCCGCCTTTGTCATAAAGTCTTTTTGATGTTGTTTTTACCAAATGAGCAGCCACCTGATAAGATCAGACATATGTCAAGTGCCTATATATCCCAGCAATCCCATCCTCATTATAAACCCAAGAGAAAGGAAAACTTAGGTTCACACAAAAATATCTGTAGGCAAATAGTTTTCTCCTAGTTGCCAGAACCTGGAAACAACCCAGATGTCCTTTGACAGAGGAAAGGATAAATGAATGATGTGTCTCCATACAGCGGAGCAGTAATGAGCCCTAACGAGGACCCAGCTTTCCGTCCCTGGGTGGGCAATGTAAATTGCTAAGTGAAAGAACCATTCTCAAAGGCCAACGTTCTCCATGATTCCATTTCCAGGATATGGCTTTCTAGAACGGCAAAAGTCCTGATATAATTGTTTCCTAGGGGATAGGTGTCAGGAAAGGCATTAAGGACAGAAGGCCAAGGGGCAATTTTCGGGGTGGGGGGGGAGCCGGTTACCAAGCTGTTGTATATCTTGATTTCACTGCTGGTTACCTCATTGTAAGTGTTGGCCAAAACTCACAGGACTGTGCTCGGAAAGGTAGACTTTATCGTCTGTAAATTATGCCTCCATCAAACTGACTTCAAAAACAAAAGGAAGGAAGGGAGGAAGGAAGGAAGGAAGGAAGGAAGGAAGGAAGGAAGGAAGGAAGGAAGGAAGGAAGGAAAGGAGGAAGGGAGGGCTCAGGCAGGCACCTGGGTGGCTCAGTCGGTTAGGCGTCTGCCTTCGGCTCAGGTCATGATCTCAGGGTCCTGGAATCGAGTCCCACATCGGACTCTCTGCTCAGCCGGGAGTCTGTTCTCCTTCTGCCCCTCACCCTGCTCTTGTGCTCTCTCTCTCTTTCCAATGAATAAATAAAATCCGAAAGAAAGAATGAAAGAAAAAGAAAGAAAGAAAGAAAGAAAGAAAGCAAGCAAGCAAGCAAGCGCGCACAGAAGTTTGGAATAAAATACTGTATAACTCAACGAAATTACACCACGGGGCTGTTTTCTGCAGTACCTGCTTAAGGCTATCTTTTTGTTTGTTGTTATTTTGACTATATCACAGCCACTTGATAAGATCAGAAATCTGTCATGTAAAATTCTTAAAATGTCCCTCAGGGAGCGGGGAAGGGAGAGATCGTTTTGATGTACTTTTGAGATAATAATGAGAATGAGTCACGTTTCTCTAAGTAAGTATTTCAGATAACCCTGCACACACACTCAGGGAAGCCCACACCAGCACGTGGCCGCCAATCACGGGGGGGGGGGGGGGGGGGGGGGAAGCTGACTTGAGCAGAGAGAGGCTTTCCCAGCAACCGTTAGAGCAGCGGCTAAGAGCACAGAAGTAAGGAATGCTTTCTGGAACGGGGAAACAAAAAGTATGCTCCCCAACGGGAGTTTGCCTTTGCAAAGCTCCCCTCGGATGACTAAAATAGCTTTTTTAAATGAGTGGATAATCCCAAGGTGGCTTGAATTTTTAGATATTAAAGTTCTACCCAGAATGGTCAAAGTCGAAAATGGAAAGGTTTCGTCTCTGAGCTAAGAATATGAAATGATGGCTGCCCCTCCCCCAGCTTGCTGTAGTTTCATACAAAGAGGACAAAGATAAGCCTTACAGCTATCCCACCACGTGTGCGGTTCTAGTTTTAAGATATCCTAATGTTTACCCGAACATTGCGTATGTAGTGAAATGTAAATAAAAACTTAAGAATGTCCAAAAACCTGGGACGCCTGGGGGGCTCGGTCAGTTAAGCGTCTACGTTCCGCTCAGGTCATGGTCCCAGGGTCCTGGGATCGAGCCCCTCATTGGGCTCCCTGCTCAGCAGGGTGTCTGCTTCTCCCTCTCCTTCTGTCCCTCCCCGCTGTCTCTATCAAATAAATAAATAAAATCTTAAAAAAAAAAAAAAACATTACCCACATTCCTCAAAACTGTCAAGGTCACCAAAGACAAGGAAGGGTGACAGCCTCTCACAGCCCAGAGGAGTCTAAGGGATCACAGTAAGTGCAATGTGGTATCCTGGGAGGGATCTAGGACAGATGAAGGGCATCCGCGGAACCACTGGGGACATCCAGATAGAGTCTGGCGTCTGATCAGTAGCATTGGAGCACGGCTGACTGGTTAGTTGTGACAAGTGTACTATGGGGATATAAGGTGCCGTCAGGAGGGGACGCTGGGTGAGGGGTGCACAGAACTCTCAGCCCTGACTTTCTGAAAAGTAGTCTAAAAATTCAATTTTTGCTTAAACGAATTAGAAAGCTTTCAGTCGACTTGAATTATCCTTAAATGTAAAACATTTCTGTACCGACACATACACACAGTTACATTTTTAAGAAACGGAAAGGGACGTCCCTTGAGAGTAGTCGTGGAGAGTGGAGAGTGCGTCTTGGGCGGGAACCAGGAAAACTGGTCCCTGGGAGACTAGGAGAGGATCTCTTCCCGTGTTGCCTGCACTTACTTCTACCCTGGGACCTCATCTCCCAGGCCCGTGCTGTTCCCACAATGTCTCCGGCTTGTTCCTGACTCCTTCACCCACTGTTTCTTGAGGGTCCGGTCCTTGCCCTGCTTCCTCCTGGCCCCTCAGGGCTCTCAAGTTTCCGTTGGGATGCGGGCCCCGCCCCCTTCCACCTCCATCCCTGTCTTTTCCACTAACTCGAATGAGAGCTCAGTGGAGGAGAGGAGGGTGGGGACAGAGGGATGGGAAGCGAAGACCCCCGTCATGGTGTCTTGATGAGTCCCCTTGGCGAGGCTACCACGCATAGTTATTGACTCAAACACTCTGTCCGTTTCCTAGGGCTGCTGGGGAGTACAAAGTACCACCAACTGGGTCACTTAAAACAAGATAACTGCACTTTCTCACAGTTCTGGAGGCCAGAAGTCTAAAATCTAGATGTCGGGAGGACCGCGTTCCCTTTGATGGCTCTGGGCAGAATCCTTCTTTACTTTTTTTTTTTTTAAGTAGGTTCCACACCCAGCATGAAGCCCAATGTGGGACTCGAACTCACAACCATGAGATCAAGACCTGAGCCGAGGTCAAGAGTCAGATGCTGAACCAACTGAGCCACCCAGGCGACCAAGAATCCTTCCTTACTTCTTCCAGATCTTGGTGATGACCAACACTCCCTGGTGTTTCTCAGCTTACAACTGCCTCCAACCTCTGCCTCTATCTTCACATTGACTTCTTCCTTGTGCGTGCATGCGTGTGTGTGTGTGTGTGTGTGTATCCAAATCTCTTTACCCTAAAAGAACACCAGTCATTGGATTTAAGATTTGCCCTAACTAGTGCGTCCTTGCCTTAACTCGATTCCATCTGCAAAGACCTCTTTCCAAATAGTCACTTTCACAGGTACCAGGAGTTAGGATTTTCTAGAGGGACAAAATTCAACCCATTACAAACACTAAACATTGTTGTCGAGGTGCTTTGATGTGATTGAGGTCCATACTCGGTTGACTTAAAGCAGGGGAAATTATCCTGGATAATCGGAGTGGGCCTCACGCAATCAGGTAAGAGGCCTTCATAGCAGGGCTGAGCTTTCCCTGAAAAAGAAGAAATTTCTCCTGGGACACAGCAATTTCAGTGAATTTCTGAGAGAATTCCAGCCCACTCCTCCTAATTGTATGCCCTACAAATTTCAGGCATGCTTAGCCAGCCCTCACAATAACACAAGCCAATTCCATGCCATAAATCTCTCAGCACGTATCCTCTGTTGATTTTGTTTCTCAGGGTGAACCCTGACTGCCGTATCAAGATCCAAGAATTGCCTTGCATTTATTAGATATAGACATAGAAGATCAGAAACCCTATCACAGCTACAAACCAAGGAACACGATTTCTTTATTTGCAACAGTAAATTGCATGAAAAGCCTTATGATATGCCTTGATAATAATTCAAAATATTGTGGGTGAAGACATCATTTATAAGAAGAACTAGAAATAAATAATCTTCACAGCTACCCCATCAAAGTGGTCGGTAAATGAGTTTGCAAATGCCATAACTTATATCCCTGAGACGCTAGGTTTGGATTGGATATAACCTTACATCTCAAAAATCAACTTAGCATCTCGGTTCTGCCTCCACAATAGTTGAGGTTTTCCCTTCGGCTTTCCCCAGGACGTGAGGGACCGTTGGCACTGGTTGGCAATAGTGGCCAGGAACTGGAGCTTTCCCAAAGAGGAAAGTGGGAGAGACCCCAAGAGAGGGAAAAAGGAGGATGGGGGGTAGGGGCGATGTGATGGCAGAGGGCTGGGGCCGGACAGAAAGGGAGGGGAGGCCCACCCCAGAAGCCACAGACTGTAGGGTTCTATTTAGACCGCGGATGAGTCTGCTAGGCTTTGAGAACAAAGCTCCACAGACCCTGCGATTCAAGCGACAAATAGGGATTCTCCCACGGTTCGGGCCGCCGGGATTCAAATTCGAGGTGTCAACAGAGCTGGTTCCTCCCCTGGCCTCCCTCCTTGGCATGGGGACACCACCTCCTCCCTGCGTCCTCACGTGTTGGTCCCTCTGTGCCTATCTGTGTCTTAATCCCCCCTTCTTACAAGGACACCAGCCCTGAGGGATCAGGGCCCACCCCACTGACCTCATTTCACCCTAATCACCGCTTTAAAGACCTTGTGCACACATTCGGACCCATTCCGAGGTGGGAAGAATTAGGGCTTCTGTGTGTGAATCTTGCGGGGACACAGTCCGACCTGTCACATATGGAATGTCCCCAACCGGCAAATCCTTAGAGACAGAAAGGAGATCACTGGTTGCCGGGGGGGCGGGACGCGGAGTGACTGTCCCTGGCGCTACCCCCCACCCTCGTGTCCTTTGGAAGTGAGAAAGACGTCCTGCAGCGGGGGGACGGGGGGGCACAGCCTGGCAAAGGTCCAAAACTCCGCTGAATGGTTGACTTTGAAAGGATGAATTTAAAGGGTTGTGAATTATATGTCACTAAAGCTGTTGAAGACCCACCCCCGAACCTCACAAACCAAAACACGTGAGAGGGAGCGGGGCCACCAGGTAGGGAGTGAAAGAGGCATGAGGTAGACAGGCCCCGAAGAGAAGCTCACAGCTTCCTTCCGCCGCTGCCTCGGCGCGTTTGGGGAGGAAGGCTTGCTCCCCCCCAGTTCTCCATAACAGATGAGGTCTGTGAGACCTCGGAGCGTGACCCAGCCGTCGGGGAAACCCCGTCCAGCTGCGGCGTCTACTTCTGGGGCTGAAGAAGTCTCATTTCTCACCAGCTCCAAGGTGGACTTGGACTTGGCGCTGCCGGGAACCGTGGAGTCGTGAGGTTTCTCCATCTCAGCATTGCTGTGATTTGGAGGTCACTCTTTGTCGGGGGGGCCCTCCTGTGCCTTATAGGGTGCTGGGCAGCTGGCCTGGCCTCTCCCTTCTACACGCCAGTGGTGTCCTCTCCCTGCAAAACGTCTGTAGTCCTCGAGCAGCGTCCCTGGCGGTGGTGGACAGAATTGCCCTGATGGGGAGCCCCTCGTTGCAGAAAGAGCATCTAAAAAGGAGGGAGGCACAGCTCTGACCGCGAGTGGGGCTCCCTGTCCTTCACACCACAGTCCCCTAGGGCAGGCTCGTGTTTTGGGGTATGGACCCATTCCGCGCATTGGAGGGGATCATCCTGGGCAATGACCAGAGCTCTCTGCAGCTGACGCTAGACGCTGCCGCCGGGGGCATCCTGCCCCCCACCCCCAAGTTGGTTGGGGGACCTCCCTTGTCGCTTCCCGTGCCCACAGCGACGCGGTCGAGCCTGCATCCTCACCTCCCACCACCGCGTGACCGGAAGAGAGGAGAGAGCAGGGAGAACGGAGGACAAGCCTTCCTTCTGTGTCCCCCGCTCACTGTCCTGTGGGCTCCCCAACTTTGTCCTTGGCCACCAGGAAAACGATCTCTCTTTGCTCGTGTGGACTCCAACGGCCATCTCATTACCCACCTCTGTTCGATCTTCACCTGACACCAGGCCGCCAGAGAAACCGGCATCATCACAGCCCCCGGGGCTGGGCCGGCCAGCTCGCAGGAGTCTTGGAGGCCCTCCTCGGCCGCAGGGTTAGACCGTCCGAGCTCCCAGGCCCCAGCTTCCAGCGGCACTGGCAGCCCACAGGCCTTTACTGCTTTCCATTTTCTTTCTTTCTTTTTTAGATTTTATTTATTTATTAGAGAGATCACAGGTAGTCAGAGAGGCAGGCAGAGAGAGAGGGGGAAGCAGGCTTCCTGCTGAGCAGAGAGCCCGATGCGGGGCTCGATCCCAGGACCCTGGGATCATGACCTGAGCTAAAGGCAGAGGCTTTAACCCACTAAGCCCCCCAGGCGCGCGCCCCTCCATTTTCCTTGTTGAAGCAGCTCCATGTAGACGCTGTGTGTGTGTGTGTGTGTGTGAGTGTGAGGGTTGCAGGTTGTGGGCGACCAAGCATCCTCGGAGTCCTGAGTTCCTGGTACATTCGGGTCCAACCGTGTCTCGGCAGGAATGACCCACGGGTGAGATGGCAGTCCTTCCAATGACAACACCCCGAAGCTGACGATGCTATCAAAACCGCGGCTGGGGGTCTTGGCATCGCCTCACGTGGACCTGTAGCCCATTTGCAAGTGTGGTTAGCTCTTAGATTTGACCTCGCCTCTCATGTGTGGTTCCACGCTCGTTTGGAAATTAAACAAGCCAGATATTATGTGCTAGTTGGCTGCCCGAATGCCCAGACCGTCCACAAGCTGTCTGCTTAGTGAAAGCCGTGATCAGGTTTGGCTCCTGTGGGTCCCTGTCCCGGAGCGAAGTCTCCGTCACGCTGCCCTGCGACACCTTCCGTCCTGTGGGGTCGGCAGAGCCGAGGACCTCTTGAAAGCCCGGCGGTGGCTCGGATCTTCTCTGAGTGAACTCAGCATGCGGTGGAGACCGGGGCCCAGGTCCCACAGGGGGATCCACGGAGAGCGCCGCGTCCCGGGCCTCCTCGTCCCTCCTGTGAGGCCCCCTCGTGGGCAGTGCCGAGGATCTCCGAACGACTTCCGATGTGCCTCACGACCTCCTGCCTCCCTCGGAGCAGACCCCACGCGGGCTTCGCTGCCCGGCCTCACCGTGGCTCTTGGCGGCCGGTGGCCGCCCGAGCCAGATGCGCGCGGACCGGTCCGGGCTCCGCTCGGCGCAGCTGTGGGCCGCGTGGCCTCGAGCGAGGCACGCCCTCCCAGTCGGGCGAGGTCGGAGCCCAGAGGCTGTCCTGGGGCGGCTCCCTCGGGCTCCCGGCCTCCGAGGTGCTGGTGAGGGGCTGGGCGAGCCGCACTCTGCCCCAGACGGCGGGAGGGGGCAAGCACGCCCACCCCGAGGGCGGAGGGCAGGCCCCCGAGAGCCCGTGCAGGGCAGCGGCCTCCTCGGCCCACTGCTCAGCGCACCGGCAGGCTGTCCAGCCGCCCGAGCGCCCGGGCCCTGGTCCCCATGGCTGTCCACAGGCCACAACGCAGGCTCGCGTGTTACCCGGTCTTCCCTGGGAGTCGAGCGGGACCGACCCTGGCGAGGCTCCTGACGACGGCCCCACGGGCCTGCCCCTCTCCGTGGGTCCTTCCCCACGGGAGCGGGGCCCCCGAGTCAGGAAAGAGTGGATTCCACTCCGAGGGGTGTTCCGCGCGGTCCTCTCACCAGCCCCACGTCGGCTGGGCAGCACGTCCTCAGCCGTGAAGTGTGGCGCTCGCTGACTGAGGGGAAGGAGTCCCGAATGGAAGAGGAGGCCGCGGGGACCCCGGGTCTCTGCCCTGGCTGGCCCGGGCCTGGCCTCGGCTCCGATCTGTGCCGGGTCGAGCTGAGCCTCCGGGAGCACGAGGCCGGCCGGCGGGCACTGGGCCCCCTGGGCCGACATCACCTGATCTGGGCCTGACCGCCCTCCGAGCCAATTTAATGATTTACAGGGAGGAAACCGGCTGGGCGGCTGTTCCAGAAGACAGGCTCGCAGCTCCTCTCCCTCCGGTGGAGGGAGGGAAACTGCGGGGTGCACATGTGAGCTCCGAGGGGGGTAGGGGCCACGCGCAGGGTCCCACGGAGCTGCCGAGGGGCCTCCCTGCAGGACTGCTGTGGCTTCTGAGTCATCCCCCCTCGGCTCTCCGTCCTTTGTCTCCCTGTCCCTCCCTCAGGTCACACGCCACTAAGGCCTCTCAGTGTGGCTTGTAACAAGTACTTTGCATCAAACGTGTGCAGTTACGCAGACAGAGTGAAGGGCCATCCCGGGCAGCCTAGAACTTCCTTCCAAGCCAGGACGTGCGTGCGGTCCCCAGGGGCAGCCACCACCGCGCAGAGGACCGCAGGGGTGCAGGGCCTGGAGCCAGCCCCTGTGCGCCCCCTGGACTGGCCGCAGGAGCTCCCACAGGCCAGCAGGGCACGACCGAGACGTGACTGCCCGGAGGCCTGACTACTCTGCTGCAGGCGCTGCCCTGGGCCCTGAGCACGCCGGTGCTTAGACCACAGCACCAGCACGCTGGATGGCGGGGATGCAGGTGCTGGGGGACGAGGGGTTTCCGGCAGGGGCGGTAGGGCCTGCAGAAATACCATCTGGTGGGAGCAGTGCGGCTGGCGGCGGAGGGGCCCTCTGCTTGGGGAGCGGCCTCGGGGGGCACTCTGCTGGCTGGCACAGCGGCCCCTGTCCCGCCCATCCCCCCACCCCGGGAATTGGCCCCGTAACATCTTCAGGGACCTGAGGACGGTCCACAGAGCTGTCTGCACCCCCTCGCTCTCTCGCCATCCTTCCGTTTTATTCAGCCTTTCTCTCCTGCGTGGTCCCCAGGGCCCGTGCAGAGCGTGCAGCAGGAACACAGCATGGACCCTCCCTGCCCCTTGGGCGTCCTGCTAGGGGCTCAGCTGACAGGGACCAGAGTAGGTGCCTAACAAACGCTCGCCCGCCATCCAGCCCCGGAAAAACACCAAACCTGCGGGGACCAGAGACTACTGACTCAAAAGCAGGAGCTGAGAAACGACTGATGGGAACACATATCAAACAAGCTGCAAGGCTAAGGGAGCAGGCTGTCTGTTTCAGGCCATCTCTCTCCCCCCTCAGGGAAGAGGAGAGAGAGAGAGACGATTTGCACAGCAAGGACAAAAGGGGGCAAAGGAATTGCAAGGCAGCACCCTGATAAGTGCCCGAGGCCAGTTCAGGTCGGAGTGGCTACTGCGCGCCCTCGAACCCCTGGTCCAGGGGCGCCTGAGTCATCCGGGACCCGGGACCCCTACGGTGGGCAGGCCCCAGACCGCAGACCCGCCCAGGACGCTGCGGGAGCCACTGTGAGGTCTTTCCACCGCCCAGGCCCATGTTCCATGGGCCGGGCACAGTTTCCAGGGCTTCCTTTGGACCTGGGTAGTTCGGTGCTGGTTCCTAGCTGGGCAGGCACAATCAAGCATCCCTGGGCTGAGAGGGATCCGCGTTTAATGTCTTGCAAAGGCCCACGGCCATCGCAGTCCACGCACCTGGCTTTGCTACTGCGGAGCGGGGTGGGCGAAGTGAGTCCCTCACTCACCTCTGAGCTCCAGCTACAGGTGCCCTTTGAGAATAGGGAGACATAACAGTCACAGTGCGAACAACACACACAACAATAACCGGCCGCTGAGAGTCCTGCGCTAGACCCAAGAGGCAAAACTCACGTCGCTCTACACCGAACCCTGTGGGGAAGCCTGGCTGTCTCCATGGACAGAGCCCTGCACTCGGGATCTGGGCGGGGGCCGCGGGCTCAGGCTCCACAGGACGTGTGGAACCTACTTAAAAAAAAAAAAAAATTAAAAAAACGTACACGTGCTGATTTACTCTTCCCCTCTAAGTTAGATATTTGTATCAGAGTTAACGCCAGTTGGCAAGATACGGATTTTTCTTCTTCTTCTTCGTCAGGGGATCTTTCTGCTACAACCTCGAAAAATCATTCCGATTTAAACACCTGAGATTTTTTGAGCTGTCGCTTTGATTGGCGTGACACAAACGGATTCGCCAGAGCCCGTGTTCCTTCTCCAGAAGCGGCATCTACAAAACCACAGGAATGGTTACAGGCATGGCGTGGTATGTTTCATGTGCCCTGCAAAACACTTCGGAAGGGGAACGCCAGTTCGATCAATACATGTCAAAAGCAGGTAAATTTTTTCTCAAGGGATGTTTATACTAAAATCCCTGAAAACCGAAACTCGTATGAAAAGGAAGGTCCAACTTTTCCTTTCCAATTGCATTTCCTTGCTGGATCCCGATGCTTTTAGGAAATTAACTTCGCTTCATGTAATTGTAACCTTCTGAGCAACGGGCATTCCTCAAATAGCAATGCGGTGAATTATCTGGCAAAAATAAACAAACTGAAAACAAAAACTCCTAAGTTTAATTCTGTTTAGACCAACATTTATTGAGTTCATTTTATGCATCCATAGGAGAAAAAACAAAACAGTAAGACACAGCCCTACCTTCTAGAAGCTTGTCCTCTAGTAGAAGACAAACTTACCTCTACTAGAAGTTGTGCATGACAAATGATAGAAATGAGTGTGTATGTGTGGGAAGGGGGATTATCCCATAAGAATTCATCTGTTTTCCTAATTTTGGAGTTTGCCTAGAAGGTGTTCTGGAAGCTCACATGATGTATTCCTTATGTTTTGAAATCGCCCTACTTACAATTTCATTCACTGAAATGCACAAATACTGAAATAAAATTTTTTAAAAACCTGCTTTTTAAAGGCTCGTCTTCTGTGACTTTATGGCGTTCGGCATTTCACATAATTGAGAAAATTATGTGCACTGAAACACTGAAGCTGGTGAATTAAACAATCCTTATTACAGGCCTGTCCTAAAAAAAAAAAAAAAATCAAAGAGGCACAAATCAGTGGTACAACATGAAACTTCTCTGTGTTGTTTTCTCTCCAGCCTGGTTGCATCTGCTGGCCGGCGTTCTGGGAGGTTCCGGCATGGTCTGGTTTCTGTCCACTGTCTACCAGGAAGGACCTCGGCGCCACCCTTCCCCAAGAATAAAAAGAGAAGAGATCCTTCCTGGCTGTGGTGTTGGAGGGCGTGTGGGTGTCAGCACTCACATCTTTGACCCCTGCGTCGTGGCTGGATCCCGAGACACCGGGGACCCTCGTGAGAAGCCCAGCAGGTCCGCCGATGGGGTCACCGCTGTGCGGGAACGAGAGCTCCAGGGAGGACACCGTGTGGATGCTAGGGCAGTTTGGGGGAGGCTAACGCATTATTTAGCCTATTTGCGGAAACTTGTAACATCTGGGGTGTGTGGTGATGTACACGCTTTCGTCTCTGGGGACACCAAGAGCTAAGCATTCCATAAACAAATGTGACAGGTGTCATGCTTCGTGCCTAGCAAATGGCCATAATGCTTGCGTGTGTCGCATTGCTGTCATCTTCCCCGGCGCCGAAGGAGGGTGACGCAGCCTTGAGGGACTTGCGGCGGCAGCCCTCCACTCCAAGTAACGATCTGGCCCAAATGATGCCCTTTACCCAATGAGGAAACGCTGTCCCCATTTCTGAATTTCCAGGTCCTGTCAGACCGCAATCTCCCAGTTACTGTGACTCCCTCCTTCTAATCGTCCGCCCCACTTCCCCCTGCCGGCCCCCAGCAAATTGAATCCAGCTGTGCCTTCTGTCCTTCTGCCTTTCCGGCCAGTCTACCACCTGCCCTTTCATTTCAGTCCCCCCTCCCCCCACCCCCGGACCTCATTACCCACCACCGACTGTTCCATTTGTCTCTTAATTGCCTGTGCCCAAGCTCTCCTCGGGCTTTAATTGCAGCCTATCTTTGTTCTCCTATTGCTCGGTCATGACCTCCCTGCTTTCTTCACCTACTTCATTCCCTATCTGCTTTTCAAATCACACTCAGCTATTTCCACGTCCTCCAACTCCCTGGAACCCTGAGGAGCTCTACCAAGGGGCGGTAACTTGCCGTACTCTGCCTTGGATACCGGCTGAGGTTTTCACTTGACGTCTTGTGTTCTCCAGCTGAGTTGGAAGGTCCGGGAGGCTCCAGCATCATCTGCGATGCCTGTGGTTGGGCAGGGTAACTATGTTTTCTTTGATTGGGCAACTGTTGCAACAGTAAGATATACTTGATGGGAATACAGAAGGAGAGAGCTTCTCCACCTGTGAGTTGGAGAGATGGGTCTGGAAGAGTGGGGATGAACTTGGAGCAGGGGCGTGTGGAAGAGAAAAGGAACACTGAGAGCAAAATTGAGTGGTCCATGCACCAGACCTGTCGAGAGAGCCGCAAGGGCCTGTTCTGCAGGATGGGAAGAGAGGCATGATGGGAAATTCCTTGGGAGTCATGGCAGAATCCAGACCATGCTTCCTTGGACACAGAAAGACCTTGCAGTTGTTGTCTGGGGTCATTGCCCCCCGAGCTGCAGCAGGCTGGGAATCAGATGGCGGCTGTGGGAGGTTGGAGGAAGGAGAGAGAGGGGGTTCCTTTTCTTTTGCTGCCCTTTCACACCAATTTTGCTCATTTCCAAAAAAAATATTTGACTCTGAACAAAACGGCTTCTGCTTCGTCTTGTATCCTTGCAGCCACATCTTGGCTCAAATTTTCCCTTTGGCCATGAGGTCATCACCCTGAGTTCTCCGAGCCCCCCTTTCTGCTGAGACTGACTGTTTCTGCAAGGCCTATGCCGGGTCAGATGGCCACGCCATGGTCTTCCCAGCCGCGAGCCTGACGGGCCACCCTCCCTGGCCAGGCCCAGCTGGTCTGCCTTCGCTCAGAGTTACTGTTTTCGTTTCAGCTGTGCGTCCTCTGTCGCCGGCCAGCGTATTGGGCTCCTGAGTGCTGAGTCTCTGCGATACTCTCAGGGCTCTCCCTTCCGCTATTGACATATCATGACTTCAAGTGACAATTCTAAAATGATGTCTGAAAAAAAATGATGTCTGTGGTTTCAGGGAAAATGGACTTTGCTCTGAAGAAAGGGGGGGAGGCGAGGGGGAACAAATTCTCCACAGATGACCGTCTTTGAGTCACAAGAATTTGGCTGCTTTGGGGACACACCTGTACTAGTTTTATGTCAGAGCCTGTGGGGTGCGTGGGAACACACTCCTGTACTTTTGTCCTAATTCTGCCAGGGCTACTTCAGGGAGAACATCAACTTTCACAGCATGCTAAGTGCAGTGCGGTGCCTTAGTGTATACAGTTGGTGCTCAATAAATAAACGTTCAACGTGCGTTTCAAGTGATTATTTTTCATCTTAAATTATTTTCATTTAAAATCGATGTAGTGAATTACCGAGACACGCTGCAACGTGGATAAACCTCAGAAACATGTCGAATGAAAGAAGCCAGAGACAGAAGGTCACATATCGCATGATTTCATTTCTATAAAATGTCCAGAATAGGTAAATCATTAGAGACAGAAAGCAGATTAATGGTTGCCAGGGGCTGGAGCAAAAGGGGAATGGAATGAGGAGTGACGGTTTAATGGGTACGAGGTTCCTTTGGGGAATGATGAACATGTTCGGCTTCTCCGTAGAGGAGAAGTTCGTACAACTCTGTGAAGATACTGAATGCCAGTGAATTGTACACTTTTTTTTTTATCGTCAATCTATTTTTTTCCTTTTTTTATTAACATATAATGTATTATTTGCCCCAGGGTACATGTCTGTGAATCGTCAGGCTGACACATTTCACAGCATTTACCATAGCACATACCCTCCCCAATGTCCATAAACCAGTGAATCGTACACTTTAAAAAAAAACTTATATGAATTTCACCTTCACAAAAAAAAAAAAAGGTAAGGAACAAGTGTCATTAGAGTCACTAAAATTTAAAGCTTTCTTTTTTCTAAAATAAAACTTTTTTAGTATTTGAAAAAGTAACCAAAAGTGATTTGCCCAGTAAACTGCAGAAAAGCACCCTTCCACTCGGTGTTTGGCTTCCCTTTAATTTCAGTGATAGCAAGACAGCAAAGAGAAACACACGCATGATGAGACCCAGCACCAATATCTATGCTCGAGCGCGTGCGTGCGTGTGTGTGTGTGCACGCGCGCTCAGATCCCAGCAGACATCTGCCACTTCTGTCCCCTGAGCCACACAGAGTGAAACCCCAGCACTCACTGCTCCAGCTTCTTGGAGCAAAGAACTATTATTTTTTTCCTTAATAGCAACAGTAAATAAAATCAGCTTCGCTAACAGAAGAAAGATCAGCAATGCTAGATTTATTTGTAGCACACTGAAAGCTACACAAAGTACCTCCGGGTTGTACTGTTCCCAGAAATACCAGTCAGCTGCCGACAAGGATCCTGCTGGGCGATACCGAAGAGAAGAGATACATTTTGTACTTCTTTTCCTCTACAGTGAAGGATAGATGTAGAAAACATTCAAGAAGGAAATATGAGTAATCTGATAGCCGCCTCTTAAAACGCTACATCTTTGTGCCACGGGCTGCTTGACAAAGAATAAAGTAACATGTCACAGAAATATCTGGTGTAGGGGACAAGAGGAAGAGGGCCCCTGGTGGGGGCGTGGGGAGGAGGGGACCGGAGGGACGCTGAAGACGCTGCAGGTGCAGTAACACTAGGTGTATTTTACCTATGTGCGCACCTGCCACATGGGCACACGGAACTTTTCTAGAGAAGGCCCCCATTCTCCGTCTTAGTCAGACGGAGACTTCCCGCAGAAGTTTGCTAACACTTTCGGTTTCTCTCGCCGCACCTTGGTTTTACCTGTACTCTTTGGGGTTTTAATGAGGGGGTATGATTTCCAACGACTCTGTGGCAACATGTTTATAGAGGCTTATGGAGTCACTCTGCTCTCTTCCAGATGCCTCTTTTTCATTAGACCCCTTTGAAAATGGATGCTTAGGGAGTGTGAAGTGAGCAGGTGTAGAAAGAACCCAGAGCCCAAAAGACAGAAGGTAGAAGCCGGCAGAATCTGTAGATGTATTTTTCCCTCGCCTGCATTTACCTTTCTCCCTGCTTCTCTGCTTAAACAGCTCTAGATCAATGGCGGGGGGGGGGAGGGAAACCCCCCAAAACAAGAACAAAAACAAAAAAACCCCAATTGACGTATGCCCTCGGAGGGTGGTTTTTCCTCTCTTCCAGGACGTTTTCTAGTTATGTAAAAACATCAACTCTGAAAAGCATAATGCATTCATTCCCACCAAAAATAGTGCATTAGGGTTTATTAGCATTTGAGAACTTCAAGTAATGGAAAGATTGAGCCACATAAAAAGAGACACATGATTTGGAGATCTGAATTTAGCACCATTTTATTAAGAACGTAGTGCAGCCGGTTTTTAAGTCAGCCAGAGGACTCGACCTGACTCCCCTTCCCTAAAAGCTCTGATGAAAACAGAAAGTTCTCTGAGAGGATCAAAATAGCTACAAAAATAAATACGATATCTTGCTGCAGGTTCAATGGGCTCTAATAGGGCTTCAGAAGATATTAAATGTTTTAAACAGAAAGGCAGTTATAAATAGAGAGCAAATGTAAATAACCAAGGATTTTTTTTCCCAAGTTATTTTGGGGCTGAAATTTGCAGGTGGAGGATGATGACTGAGTAATACTTGAAACCAGTCTTTCCCTCAATCTAGTTTCATTGCAGGCTTAAAAAAATTATGTATATATTTATTGAAGTAATCTCTACGGCCAACATGGGGCTTCAACTCATGACCCCAGGATTAAAAGTCACATGCTCAAAAAAAAAAGTCACATGCTCTCCACGCTGAGCCAGCCAGGCGCCTCGGTTTCATTATAGTCTTAATCAAAAGCTTTTGAAAAACACTGCCCCATGGTGTTGGGGTGACAGGTCTGACTACCCAACTCTCAGGTCTGGGGACTGAATTCAGTCCAACCGAGGCCAATGGCGGAGGAGCAAAATGCCCCCTTTGCCGGCTTCCCCGGCTGTTTCTACCCTCATTGCTTGCACCCTTATTGCAACCCATTGTTGGACAGACCGTAGGATGGCCCCCATGATGCCTGCCCCTTCCTGGGCATACCTCCTCCACGGGACTAACCTTTTATTGTATTTCTATAGAGGCGCCCGGGGGGCTCAGGCGGGTGGGTGTCTGCCTCAGGGTCTGGCTCAGGTCATGATCTCAGGGTCCCGGGATAGAGCCCCATCGGGCTCCGCGCTCAGCGCAAAGCCTGCTTATGAGGTAGCTAGAATAAATAAACTCATGGAAACAGAAAGTAGGAAAGTAGTTACCAGGGCCTGGGGGAATTAGGGGATGGAGACTTATCTCTTAATGAGAACAGAATCTCTCTCGGGAATGATGAAAACGTTGTGGAAAGGGATACTGGGGATAGACACAATTAATGCCACGAAAGTATACTCTTTAAAATGATTAAAATGGCGCACTTTATGGTATGTATATTTCTTAAAGATTTTATTTATTCGAGAAAGAGAGAGGGAGAGCGAGGTCGGGAAGGGGCAGAGGGAGAGGGGGAAGCAGCCTCCCTACTGAGCAGAGAGCCCGATGTGGGGTTCGATCCCAGGACCCTGGGATCCTGACCTGAGTGAAGGCAGACTCTGCCCCCCAGGCGCCTGTGTTATGCATATTTTTGCACAACAAACCCAAAGGAATGTGACAACTACCTACAGCTTTACTTCTCTCTTTTCTTGGGCGAGCCCTGACCCCTGACTGTGGAATGTTGGAAGGCCCCGAAGGAAGCAGTCGCTGAGGTGAGAACCTCACAGGAGGAAGAAAGATAGGCACTGGTGACTTAATCCGCTTCCCCTCAGTTTTCACCGTGCACAGGCACTAGGCGACGACTCTTATCAGCACAGGGCGAAGAGACCAGGAGGCAGGATGGGGACTGGCCAGTAGTTGTGTGGGGCTTTGCTTAAGAAGCCTGAAATATGGGGCACCTGGGTGGCTCAGTCGGTTGAGCACCTGCCTATGGCTGGGGTCATGGTCCCAGGGTCCTGGGTTCGAGCCCCATGTCGGGCTCTCTGCTTAGGGGGGGGGCTGTCACTCTCTCTCTCAAATAAATAAATCTTAAAAAAAAAAAGAACCCCGAAATATAGTCATGGTGCCACATCCAACGTCAGAGATGGATGGTGGGTACCACAGATGCTGTGGAGGCGGGAAGTGGAAGGTACGGGTCAGTGGAAGCCCCTGGGAAGGGGGCTTGGGACGCTGGAGGGGGGCAAAATGGCACGAAGGCCACGTGCGAGCTGCTTCCAGGAGTGGCTGGGTGGGGCAGGGAGCTCGGAGGCCAGAGCCAGGCGGGGTGGCTTTCCCACGGGCCACATCCACACCTCTGAGGGAGACCTGTGGGTGCCGTGGGCGTGGTCGTTCCCGAGAGAGCTGCTGGTTCTCCCCGGACAAGAAGAAGCAGCTCGGCCCATATGCTTGTAGGACAAACGTGTTGTGTGCTAACCGATGTCACGATGCCACGGGAAGGGGCGGGTCGCAGACGGTGCTCTCCGACCTCCGCCACTGGCTCTCCAGCGGGCTGCTTTTTGGGGCCAGCTGTGTGGAAGTGGGAAGCAGTTGATGCTTTCTAAAAGTCAGAGTCGGAGGTTCTGAGACTAGTCTGGGAGGACAAGCAGTGATTTTAAAGCGAGACACCCTGACTTTGAATTTCGAGTCCTGCCCCACCGGCTGTGGGGATGTGGTGCCCAAGTTCTTTACAATGGCCGAGCTCCAGATTCTGTCTCTGAAGAGTGGGGTCGATGCTACCTCTCCTCCTGGGGCCAGTTCGAGAGGAAGATAATCTCTGTGTCCCGCACTGTGTCTAATCCCCGGTAACTGCTCAACAAATCACAGATGATTCCACTGAGGTCCGTATCTCCAATGACTAGGAAGCACGTGAGCAGCCATGATGTCAGTTATCTGACTGGGAGGACTTCAGCGCAAAGTCCAAAATAAAACAGCTACGGACAAATGGCGGGGGGTGGGGGAAAGGACCTGGGAATGATTAAGGGGCCGGTTCCCTGAAAATGTAAAACATCAGGCTAGGGCAGAGCTCCTCAAACTTGGTGACGTGCTTGGGAACACCTGAAGACAGGAGACGTGATTCCCGCCTGGAACGACGGGAAGCCCAGGGAAGGACACGGCCATCCGCATGCTAGACTGAGCGCTCTGTGGGGGCCCGCAGACAGGGTTGGGGATGGGTCCTGGCCAGGGTCCCTTCCTGGGAACGACAGGACGACCTGCTGGAAACCTGGGGTTTGGATTCAGGCAAGTGAACGGCTTAGAATGGCTGTTGTCCATGTCAAAATAAAACAGCCCCCAGTTATGCGGGAAAGGGATCGTAAAAGGCCTTCTGCAAGGACTGCGCCTGATCTCTCTCCTACCTGGCCTCCTCACTGAAGTTGCGGGAGTAAACTACAAAGGGAATGGGGCTCATTTCTTCTGCTCATCCCAGCACCTTTAAAAAATGTATAATATGGTGCAGTACTAAGGATGTATATTCTCTGGTGAATTGTCTTTCCATGGCTGTGTCAGAAATTACCCCAAATTTAGAGGCTTTAAACAACACACATTTATGAGCTCATCATTTCCCAGGTCAGGAGTCTGGGCATGGCATAATTAGATCCTCAGGTCAGTTACCAGCCTGTAATCAAGGTGACTGAGGCCCTCAACTCCCAGAGGATAGTCTTTTTTCACATGCAGTTCAAGAGCAGCTGTTTGCTTTGTCTTTGAGTCCGCCAGGAGAGTCTACCCACGTTTATAAAGGTCACCTGATTAGGTCAGGCCCACCTTTATAAAAAAAGTTCACCTGACTAGGCCAGGCCCACCCAGGATGTCTCCCTTTTGATTGACTCAGAGTCAACTGATTAGTTACCTAGTCCAAGGAGTTGCATCTCGTATTCACAGCTCACACACGCAATCAAGGGAAGATTTTGTGAGCTTTGTCTGCTGCTGCCTCAGCAACCCTTCCTTGCTCACGACGCACGCAGGCTGTGTGCATCAGCTTTGGCCTTGCTGAGCTCTGCCAAGCTAGACTTGGCTCAGCTCCACACGTCTCGCCATCCCTGGAGCCAGATCCTATCTGGAGCCTGTTCTCCTCAAGGCCAAGGGCAGACGCCCAAGTGTGTGTCAACCACACCAGTGCCCTTAAAGTTTCTGTTTAGATACGGTGTATGCCACATCTGCTCACATTCCGTTGGCCAAAGCCAAGTCATTTAATGAAGCCCAGGGTCAAAAGGGCAGGAAGTGCCTTCCACCTACAGGAGCGTAAGACATGCGCTGGGAGGAATGGTTAATTGAGAGGCAAAGTGCAATTTCCCACCCCCAGCTCTCTTCCCTTCCAGCTTCGCTCTGGATTCCCTTCACCCCACCCACCACGGCCCCTTCATTTAAGCCTCTTCGTTAACACTTCTGTGCGTGCCACCTGTTTCCCCACAGGGACACCGGCTGACACACTGGCACTGAATCCCACCCGAATGCACGTGGGACTCTGCCTACAATCTTGACTTTTAATTCAAAGCTTGTAGTCAAAGCTCACGATTATAAGCACACTTCCACTTCACTGCAATGAAGCATACCCATGAGAGCAGGAGCACACACAGAAATCACTCTTCGACAGTAGAGACCTCTTATTTCTCCTAGTTATGTCCTTAGATTTTTAGTGTTGCTAATAATCCCTGGATTTGGTTAGAACCTTTATGACAATTTCCAGCTCAGTTTCTGATGCAATCTCATAACTTCGTTATCTTAATACCAAAGGAGAGAGAAGAATTGCCGTTGGGTACCTACGTTACTAACAAGTTAGAGTAATGAGAAAGTCTCACAAGTAATCCACAGTCAGAGATGTCAGACAAGCTTATAATACCTTTCAGCTCCTTTAGCAGGAAAGGAGCTACAGATGATGTCCATAATAAACTCTGTTGACGTGGATGACTTTCCTGTGCGCTTACCCAATGTGTCAGAATGGAAAGAAGAACCACAATCAAGATCCATTGTGTGGATCCTTAGCTTTCTTTTAAACAACTTTATTGAGGTATCGCTAACATAAAAACTGTGCATACCGATGGTCACCATTTGGTGTTTCCACACCTTGTGGAGTCCCCACCACGCTCGAAATAATGAACATGGCCATACGTGTTTCCTCTGGCTGCGATTGCAAAGCATGATCAACCTAGTGGCTTAAAACAACACAGATTTAGTATCTTACAGTTGTGGGGGTCAGTTGCACTGGGCTAAGAATCAAGGTAGCAGCAAGGCTGCACTCCTTTCTGTGGCTTCAGGGCGAATCAATTTCCTGGCCTTTTCCAGCTGCTAGAAGCTGCCCACATTCCTTGGCTTGCAGCCCTGTGCTCCATCTTCAAAGCCAGCGACACTGCATCTTTGACCGCTCCTCCATAGTGACATCTCCTTCTCCGACTCTGGGCTTTTCCGCTTCTCTCTTCTGCCTATGAGGACCATCGTCTTGATCCTGGGTCCACTCCGATTATCCAGGATAAAAATTTCCCTATCTTAAAGTCAGATAATCAGCAGCCAGAATTCCATGGGCAACCACATTTCCCGGTGGCCATGTAGAATGACATATTCACGGGTTCTGGGAATTAGAATGGGGACATTGTTGGTGGGAGGGGCATTATTTTGCTTATTACAGTAACTGTCACCTCCAAGAGTTTCTCCCTGTCCCTTGTACACCCTCCCTCAGACCTCTCCCCATTTTTTTATTCCCAGGTAACCACTGATCTGCTTTCGGTTCCATTTTTAGAGTTTCTGGAAATGGAAGTATGCAATTGATATTCTTTTTTGTCTGATTCTCTCCTTCTGTCAGCATAATAAATCTGAGATTTATCCATGCAGCTCAGTGTACTGATCTTGGGGTCATAAGTTCGAGCCCCATGTTGGGGGTAGAGATTACTTAAGTAAATAAAACTTTAAAAAATTACTTCATTCCTTTTTATTGCCTTGTAGTATTCCATTCTTCTATGTATGTACTGTGGTTTATTTATCCATTCATTCATGGATGGACATTTGAGTCCAATATTGATGGGTTGTTTACAGTTTGGGGCTATTACAAATAAAGATGCTCTGAGCATTTATTCTTTACAAGTTTTTGTATGGGCTTATGTTTTCACTTCTCTTAGATAAGTACCCAGAACTAGAATGGCTGGGTCCCATATGGTAGGTATATGTTTAACTTTTTAAGAAGCAACCTTCCTGAAAAAACAAAAGAAGTGGTTATACCATCGTACATTTCAACAGCAGGGAGAAAGCGTTCGGTTCCTTCACATCCTCACCAACTCTTGGTATGATAGGTCTTTTTAATGTTAGTGACCTAAGATCCATTTGTTTAAGATCAGGCACTGCTCCTTACCAACTGGGCGATTGTAGACAAGTCAGTTAGCCACTTGGAGCCTCAGTTGGATTATCTTTAAATGAGGAAAAGGACATTTTCTGTTTTCCTACAAAACTTACTTGGTTACAGGTGGCAATATTATTTTTATTTCTGTTAATTTCGGTTAATATCAGGGTTACTGGTAAGCCATATGATCATAGACTGAAATGTTATCTCCCACACAACGTCGCACATCTGGGAAGTTATTTTCCCTTTTGAGGGGAGCAGGAGGCTTTGTTAGAGCTCTTGCAGTGTGAGAGACAGGGCGAAGATAGGACTGCGGGAGCATCGCAGCCTGGCCCCCGGGAGTCTCAGCCTGCCCCAGTGTGTGTGGCCCGTTGGCCCACTCCCTTCCTATTTCCCCGGGCTTTGCAAGAGCATCCCTCCATTTCCCACTCACCTCCGATCGGCGAACGATTCCACACCTCCCTTAACGAGACTTTCAGAAGTTGTGCTAAATATAAACGTGAAAATTAAAGAACCACCTGGTGTAACAAAGAGTCAGTAGTGTGGAGGAGACGCTCTTTTCACACGGCATTCAATCACCCACTCTCTTCGTTCCCTGCTGGGCGGGAAGTCAGCCCTTGAGAACCTGGCTCTCCTCCTTCCTTTCTGCCTTGCAAAATCCCAAATAAGCTTCACCAGTGGACAAGACTGAGTGACAAGGGCTCTTTTAGAAATTCCACCCTCAAGAGCGGAGGATGGACCCTGAAATTCTCTGACTCTCACCCCCAGATTAGTAGCCCTTCCTCTTAGCTGCAATCAGATCTGGGAATCAGGTTATGGCCTTACAGCAGCACTGAGCCGAGCGGTGGTTGGGCATTAGGGATGTCCACTGTGGCCATCAAATGCTGAGTCCTAGCTGTTCAATGGAGCCTAAAGAGACAGAGCTGAAGGGAATGGCTGACCTTCACACTCAGGCTGTCTGGCTTGCCAGCCTGTCTCCCTCCCTCCCTCCTTCCCACCTTCCTCCCTTCCTATTCCTTCATTCCTCTTCCCTCCTTCCTTCTGCCCTTTCTTCCTCTTCCTGCCTTCTTCCTTCCTTTCATTCTTCTCTTTTTTCTTTCCCTCTTCTCTCTCTTCTTTGCTCTTTTTCTGTCTTTCTCTTTCCCTTTTTAATTCTTTTCTCCCCCAGGATGTTCTGAGTATTGGCAATGCTCATTTAGGCTGAAAGCTCAGGACAGCCTTTCTCTCTTGGGGAGGTTGTGAGAGGGGCTTTTTGGGTCTGGCAATGTCTTCTTCCTTGTGGGTTACACAAGTGCCTTCAGTTTAAGAAAATTCATTGAGCTGTACGGTTAAGGTTTTTGTACTTTTCTGCATGTGTTCCTTCCATAATAAGTTTAAAAAATAGCTCCCATAAAAACTGTAAATGAAAAAAAAAAACTGTAAATGAGGCATAAAGGGAGCTAGAAAATTTCCCTCTGAAGCAGTGCCCCTGGGGTACAAACATAATTTGTCAATTGGTCTTTGTATTCTCAATTTTGTTATGCGGTTGTCCAAAGACAGAATTCTGGGAAGATCTAGCAATCCCACTTCTAAAGAACTGAAAGCAGGTTCTTGAAGAGATAGTCACACACCCAAGGTCATAGCAGAATTATTCATAATAGCCCCAAAGGTGGAAACAACCCAGATGCCTATCCATGGATGAACGAAATACGGTTCTACACACAGGGGAATACTATCTAGCCTTAAAAGATATGGAAATTCTGTCATGTGCTGCAGCGTGGATTAACCTTAAGTTTTGTTGCATAACCCATCACAAAAAGGCAAATACTGTAAGGCTGCACTTCTAGAAGGTAAATAAAATACTCAGAGGTATAGGAGCAGGAAATAGAATGGTGGTTAGCAGGCATTGGGGGAGGGAGAAAAAGGGAGTTGCTCCTTGGTATAAAGTTAGTTTTGTAAGACAAAAACCTCTTGGAGATCTGTTTTGCAGGCGATCTGTGGGATCTTGGAGATCTGTGGGAACAGCCTTCACATCACTGAACTAGACACTTAAAAATGGGTAAGATGGCATGTTTTATGGGACATGCTTTTTTTTTCTTCTACTGCAATTAAAGATAACTGTGAAAACATCCAAGTCCTATTGATTTTTCTCCAGTCGTATCTCTTCGAAGACATAAAATGGCTTTTCATTTAATTGTGTATTGGGGCCCAAGGGAAAAAGACCATGCGGCTCGTCGCCGCGGCGGCCAGCGTCATGGGTGGCCACGTGGGAGGGGCAGCGACACACACCCGCACCTGTTTTTCCTCTCGGACGTTCCTTCAGAGTGGTGTTGCTGGGACAGGAGCTCTCTGAGGTGGCTGTGAAACGGCCTGTTGATTCCGCATCTCCACGTTCCAACTCCCCAGCCGCAGACTGGTCGAGTTTGGGGGGACGATACCGCAAGTCCATGTAGGGCCGCGGCGGTGCGCAGACGCTGGGGCTCACATTTTCAGCTGAGCCGAAAATGGCCCCTCTCGCTCTGAGTTCTCTTGCTGGGCCAAGGTCGTCATCCAGAGATGGAGATCCGCGGACGGCTTTCTTTTTGTCCCTCCACAGGGAGCCGAGGACGGGTATAGGCCAGGCAGCCATGTTCTGGCAGGGACGGTAAGGTCAACCCAAGGCTCAGCTGACTGTGTTCCGCGTGTTTATCACCTAGGAAAGGCCACCTTTGACGGACCCTCAAGGGCGTTACCTTCCCTCGTCTGCCCTTTCTGCGACCGCTGAAGACCTCCCCCTGGATACTTGTGTTCCCTCTCCGTGGTTCCCTTGCTCCTCACGGGCCCTGTCTACCCATCCAGCTGTGTTTCTCTTTTCCTTTCCCTTTTTTTTTTTTTTAAGATTTTATTAATTTATGAAGGGGAGGGACAGTGAGAGAGAGAAAATCTCAAGCAGACTCCACGCAGAGCCCAATGTAGGGCTCGATCTCAGCACCCTGACATCACGACCTGAGCTGAACCCAAGACTTGGACACTGGACCGACTGAGCCCCCTGGGCGCCCCACAGCTGTGTTTTTCTATCAAGAGTGAGAGCTGTGCCCACTCACTAGGATGAATGTAATCAAACATGCAAACAAACAAATAGGAAACAAGTCTTGGCTGGGGTCAGTAACCAGGACTGGGGGGACGAGGAAATGGGGACTCATGGAGGCACTGTTCACCGTTTCAGCTCGGGCAGGTCCAAACATTCTAGAGATAGATATTGCCAATGTTTGCACAACGGTGGAAACGTCCTTGATGCCACTGAACTGTGCTGAAAAATAGTCCAGGTGGCAAACTTTAGGGTGTGTAAATTTCATCATAACAAAAACCACTTTTTTTTAAAAAAGAGTGTGCGGTGAAAACAGTGACAGGTCCCGAGGGCCATGGCAAAAGCCACCAGGGAGGAGAAGGTGCAGGGGGAGACCAGGAGAAGAGAGAGACCTCCTCTCCTCAGTGTGTGTCCTTTGAGGTTCTGCCCCAGCGCAGTGGCCAGGTGGACAGAAGAGGACAGGAGGGGGCGAGAGTGAATACCCTTCCCCTCTCCCTGGCATTCCCAACTTTCCCCACTGCGAAACCTGCAGCTGCTGGAAACAATTACCGGAGACTGAGTGGCTTGAAACAACGTTGCGTTATTCCCATATGGGTCTGGAGCTCAGAGGTCTTCCATGGGTCAGTAGGGCTGGTCCCTTCTTGAGGCTCTGCAGGAGAATCCATTTTCAGGCCTCCTCCAGCTGCTGGGGGCACCTGAGTTCCTGGGCTCCCGACCCCTCCCTCCATGCTCCCAGCCAGAGGGACGACATTGTCAAACCTCTGACTCTGACCACGGCTTCCTTCTCCAGGCCTCCTCCTACTTTGACCTTCCTGCCTCCTTCTTAGAAAGACCCTCGTGATGCCATCGAGCTGCCCCAGGTAATCCAGGAGCACCCCCCATCTCAAGGTCTGTAACTTACACCTACCTCCCTTTTCGCCACGTAACGGTCACAGGCTCACGGGTTCTGCCAATTACGGGGTGGACATCTTTGGGGGGGTCTATATTCTACCCTCTACACTCGTCCTCTCCCTGCACTGAAGCTGGTCTTTCTTCTCCCAGGGGTCTTGCCTCCCAAGCTAACTCATCGTGTAAAGTGCCTGGCCCAGTCCATAATTTCCAGACCTCTGAACCCTGCCCCCCCTCTTCTGCTGCTCACATCTTACCTGGAAGCCCGGGGGGCACCAGGAGAGTGAAGCTACTGTTGTTCACTGAGAAATTCCTTGCTCCCTGGCCCTCTGTCTCACCGATACAGAATTGGGGTACACGTAGATCCGAAATTCCCCGTTGGATCACCCACCGAAGGCATTTCTCTAGGAAAGCCCTGAGACAGGGCCATCAAGTTCCAAACGATCGGCATGCCTTCAGGGAGAGTGTGGCAATGAGGGGCTCCCGCTGTCTGGCCTGGGACAGCCCACCATTTTAGGACATTCATCTCGTGGGAAACTATGTTTTGCAATCCAAGCAAATCACTTCCAAAAGGCAGTGTCAGAAGGCAGGCTGGGTGTATAAGAATGCTGAGCTGACATTCAGTATCATACCTCCAACCACCCGAAGCAAATCCATAAAATAACTAAGCCAATATTAAATGCACAAGGAAGAGCTGGGAGAGGTCAATGGGGCAGCCCGCAGAAACCTAACATCCATTTAGAGAAGCAGTTCGTGCAGTCAAAACAAAAAAAAGCGTTCAGAACTGCAAATTATTTAACGAACCCAACATTTCCTCTGACTTGCCCAGTCCTGTCTTTCGGCAGACGTCACCCGAGAGGCCGGGTTTCCTACTCAAGAGTAGGTCACCCTTCCCTTGGCGGCTCACCTATAATGGAGGTCTACTCTCACCAGCCAAGGTTTGAGGCACAGAGATTTATTCTGTAGCTGTCCTCTGTTCCTTTCTGGAACCCTTGCTTTTCTCTGAGGCAAAGAGCTCCTTATTCTGGAGTCTGTTGGCTCAAAACCATGTTCTCTGCCCGATCATCTCTGTCCAATCAAGGAGACTCTCGAATTCCAGAACCTTCTGGCAATGTCTCCCTCCATCTTTAAGACCCATCTTAAATGCAAAAAAAAAAAAAATCAGCATAATGAGGGGCCATCTGGGCAGGAAACAGTGGGTTCCTTACACTGGAAGCAGAGATAAGAGATAAGAAACAGAGACAGACACACCCCCAAGGAAGACGAGGCGGAGGACCTCAGGTGAACAGCAGGGAATGATGACAGACTGGGACATGTGTCTACAAGCCAAGGAACTCCAAGGATGGCTGGCTACACCGGAAGCTGAGAAGGGCACAGAATGGATTCTCCTCTCCGGTCCTCACAGGGAGCTTGGCGCCACCACCGTGCCACCTGATTCCGGACTTTGGTCCTCCAGAACTGGGGCAGAAGACACTTCTGTTGTTTTATGTCCCCTGCTTGGTGGGACCGATACAGTGGTCCTCAGAAACTCATTCGGCATCCCTCCCCCAGGTGCGTGGACTGTGCCAAATGGGATTGTCCATATGTCCTTGCGACCCTCTACTCTGACCAGGTGTCACTCTCCCGGGGCTCATGAACATAAAGACCCAAACTCACCGGCCTGATCTTGCAGCAGAAGCAGAGGGAAGTTGGAGCCTGGGCTCCCATGTTCCCATGTCCCTTGGTACTTAGGGGCCCTTGCTAAGTCCCTTGAACCTCAGTGTGTCTTACTTTTTTTTTTTTTGCCTGAAAGACGGGTCAGATCATAAGTCACAAATCCGGTAGCAGGGAATGGGAAGTGTCATTGCAGGGAAATGTGAGTCCCATGAGACCACTCTGAGCCTTCTCCTGCTGCTCAGGGCAACCCTGACTCAGTCCAAGTGGGGGCTGCCCTAGCCCCACTGGGAAAGTGCCTTTATTCTAATATTGCCTGGGAACGGGAGGAGGGCTGGGAAGAGCAGCTTGTGTGCACAAAAAGTGCCCGGATACGCCCGTGCAGGATTTATTCCGCCCACGGTGGATTTATTCACATAGCCACGCGGCCAACCTTGATGGAGAAGCTTCCGTCCTGCATGCCACGCTGCTCCAGGACAGAGGCTGAGTGAGACGGGTCCAACCCCAAGGGTCACATCCTCTGGGTAGCAGACAGGGCCCATCCAGCCACGGGTCTGCTCCTCACGTGCGTCTGGGCCTCACCTATTTATGGGGTGGGTGGGTTCTGTCTTAACCACCCAGATGGGATGCAGTAAGGAACCCCAAATAAAAGTTTTTGTCTCTTGCTGGGAGGTGTTCATTCCTCACAATCTGTGGTTACCTCAGGGATCCTAGGCTGTCAGGCTCCCGCTTGTCCATGCCCTTTGAAAAAGGAGGCTCAGGAAGAAGGGCAAAATGGCAACGGACTCAGATTATTTGGGAGGTTGCTATGAATTCATAGGAAAGTTCTGAACTTAAAATATTTAAAACAATTACACTTTTATTATAGTCAAGAACATAGGATAACCTGGTTTAGGTTAATAAATTGTCATCTTAAAGATGTCCTTTGAGGGCTTGCGTTAATGAACAAATGAGAATAATTAATTATCCGTGTGGCACTATTGGGGAGCTTGAGGAGAAAAGAACCCAGTGAAGTTAAATGCTAATTACCATGTCAGAATCCAGGAGTATGTCTGGAATACCAATATTACATACTTTGGATGCCAGCTAAAAATATCAGCTCTACAATAGGGAAAACTCAATTTCTAGTTATCCAATATTTATTAAATGCATGGAAAATAATTTATTAGTTTTGTTAAAAGGAGAATTCAGAAGAACCCGTGCCAATTAATTTACCAGGGCCGTATTTTAATAGACTTTTAAAAACACTTGTCCTGAATTAATTACTCCTAGGCGGTTATAGAAAAATCATATTAAAACTCAAAAGCCACCTTCCTGTATTCATTCACTCCCTGACAATGAATTCGAAGGTAATTTCGTGTGGTCGGCATGCATGCTTGCTCCTCCGAGTTCATGGACAGAGTCACAAAGCCCGGCTCTCTCTCTCGGGCTGGAGTATATACCCCAGCCCTTCATCATCTCCAGAACCAGCAGACTTTATCTCCAATGTCTGTTTCCAAGTTTGGACTATTTTTTTCTTTCTTTTTTTTAAAGATTTTATTTATTTATTTGACAGAGATATAGAGAGAGTGAGAGAGGGAGCACAAGCAGGGGGAGTGGGAGAGGGAGAAGGAGACTCCCCGCTGAGCAGGGAGCCCGATGCAGGGCTCAGTCGAGGACCCCGAGATCACGACTGCAGCAGAAGGCAGCTGCCTAATGACTGAGCCACCCAGGCGCCCCTCAAGTTTGGGATATTTCTTGATTCCCGTCAATTCCATCTTGAGGAAATTCACAGCCCTTGATTAAGAAAACCTCTCCTCTCCTTCACCAGTTTCTCCACCTAGGATTGGCTGTAAGGTAAAGAATCCAGCATCTCAGAACCGATATGCAAAATGCATAGGAGTTTAGGAGATGAGTCGTACATACCCATTTTCAGGTCCAGGTGGGGCTGTAAGAGGCTTGGGAGATAGGGCAAACCCAAATGTTAAAACAAAGTGAAAAATAAATACATAAATGAAAACAAAAAACAAAGGAGCAAACCAATAAATAAATAAAACAAGAGGGCACTTGTATTACTGACAGTTGTAGTAAAACTGACAGCCCTAAACACTAAAGATGTGATATCATTATATGTACGAGACAACACACAACGCAGGGCACGAGCTATTTATATGTGTGTAAATAGTTGTCATAGCTCCACGATCTGAAAAATATGTTTATCTAGTCCCTGCAAAGTTTGCACCATGAAAATAATTAGCCAGCCTTTTCTTCATGGACTGAGGTTCGCTCTCACCCAGCTTCTGTCAAAACCATCACGTAATGCAAATTAGTGCCATCCAAACTCATCAGATCTTATTAATTATGAGCTTGCTGGTTCCTAGCAAGACACATATGAGGGGTTTGAAATTAACCAACACAGTGTAGACTCTGTAAGCAGGAAAGTTGAATAAGATAGAGAGGGAAAAGTAGAACACATGTTCACAGTTGAAAACCAGTATGGAGAGGGGAGGAGCAAGATGGCGGAGGAGTAGGAGACTGAGATAGAGTCGGATCCTAGAAGTTCAGCTAGATAGTTATCAAACCATCCTAAAAGCCTATATACTCAACAGGAGAGAGAAGAGAGGAAGAACCTCAATTCTAGGAGCAGAAAATCAACCCCTTTCCGAAAGGTAGGACATTTGGAAAAGTGAATCCAAAGCGAGGGGAAGAGAGACCGCGGGGGGAGGGGCCAGCTCCCTGCAGCCGCAGAGCCGCAAGTACAAAGTCGGAACTTTTAGAGTCTGCTCCGCTGAGGGCCATCACTCCAGAGGCTAAGTGGGGGGGTTTAGCCCTCGCGGGAACAGTGTGGTCTCAGGACCCGTGGGGTCACAAAGGGACCGGGGGTGTCTGAGTGCAGCAGAGCCCCCAGGTATCGGGGCAGAGAAGCCGGCGGCAGAGACGGAGCCGCGCAGTGCACTTTCAGCTCAGACTTACCTCACACCGGGATCCAAGGCACAGCTGGGTGGCGGCTCTTCGACCAGGGAGCCCGCAGAAGGCAGCTCCGGAGAGACCCCCTCCTTCCTCCTCCGGGAGGAGCGGTGCGGGAGCGCGCGGCAGGAATCCGCCGGGTTTGGAGACTCTAGACGGGGCCGCGCCAGAGATAGAGGTGCTCCGTCTGGGGCGGCTGAGCTCGGAGCTTGGGCGGGGACCAGGGAGACAGGAGGGACTGACTGCCTTCCTCTGAGGGCGCGCTGAGGAGTGGGGCCGAGCGCTGGGCTCCTCCAGCCGGAGACTGGGAGCCGCCATTTGCATTCCCAGCCTCCAGGGCGGTACGGAAAGCGCTCAGGGAACAAAGACTCCTGAGAGCGAACCTGAGCAATTGCTTGGCCCGGCCCCTGGCAAGGGCGGGGCAATTCTGCCTCAGGCAAAGACATCTGAGAACCAAGTTGAAAAGGCCCCTCCCCAGAAGATAAATGAGAATATCCAGCCAAGACCAAGTTCATCAATCAGTGAAAACTGTGGAACTCCAGAGTATTTTTCTCTCTCACTCATCTCTTCTTATCTCGATAAAATGACAAGGCGGAAAAACTCACCACAAAACAAAAAGAACAAGACACAGTACCGACGGCTAGAGACCTACTTAATATGGACATTAGTAATATGTCAGAAATAGAGTTCAAAATGACAGTTATCAAGGTGCTAGATGGGCTCAAAAAAAGCATGGAAGATATTAAAGAATCCCTTTCTGGAGAAATAAAAGAACTAAAATCTAACCAAGTTGAAATAAAAAAAGCTATTAATGAGGTTCAATAAAAAATGGAGGCTCTTACTGCTAGAATAAATGAGGCAGAAGAAAGAATTAGTGATATAGAAGACCAAATGACAGAGAATAAAGAAGCTGAGAAAAAGAGAGACAAACAACTATTGGACCACGAGGGGAGAATTCGAGAGATAAGTGATACCATAAGATGCAACAATATTAGAGTAATTGGGATCCCAGAAGAAGAAGAAAGAAAGGGGTGGAAGGTATATTAGAGCAAATTATTATAGAGAATTTCCCTAGTCTGGCGAAGGGAACAAGCATCGAAATCCAGGAGGCACAGAGAACCCCCCTCAAAATCAATAAAAATAGGTCTACACCCTGTCATCTAATAGTAAAACTTACAAGTCTTAGTGACAAAGAGAAAATCCTGAAAGCAACTCGGGACAAGAAGTCTGTAGCATATGAAGGCAGAAATGTTAGATTGGCAGCAGACCTATCCACAGAGACCTGGCAGGCCAGAAGGGACTGGCATGATATATTCAGAGCACTAAATGAGAAAAATATGCAGCCAAGAATACTATATCCAGCTAGGCTGTCATTGAAAATAGATGGAGAGATACAAAGCTTCCAGGACAAACAAAAACTAAAGGAATTTGCAAACACCAAACCAGCTCTACAGGAAATATTGAAAGGGGTCCTCTAAGCAAAGAGAGAGCCTAAAAGGAATATAGACCAGAAAGGAAGAGTTAACAGTCACCTTACAAGCAATACAATGGCACTAAATTCATATTTGTTAGTAGTTACCCTAAATGTAAATGGGCTAAATGCCCCAATCAAAAGACACAGAGTATCAGAATGGATAAAAAAAAAACAAGACCCATCAATACGTTATTTACAAGAAACTCATCTTAGACCCAAAGACACCTCCAGCTTTAAAGTGAGGGGGTGGAGGGGCACCTGGGTGGCTCAGTGGGTTAAACACCTCTGCCTTCAGCTCAGGTCATGATCTCAGGGTCCTGGGATCGAGCCCCACATCAGGCTCTCTGCTCAGCGGGGAGCCTGCTTCCCCCTCTCTCTCTGCCTGCCTCTCTGCCTATTTGTGATCTCTCTCTCTCTCTGTCAAATAAATAAATAAATAAATAAATAAAATCTTTTAAAAAAAATAAAGTGAGGGGGTGGAAAACAATTTACCATGCTAATGGACATCAAAAGAAAGCTGGGGTGGCAATCCTTATATCAGATAAATTAGATTTTAAGTGAAAGACTATAATAAGAGATGAGGAAGGACACTATATCATACTTTAAGGGACTGTCCAACAAGAAGATCTAACAATTGTAAATATCTATGCCCCTAAAGTGGGAGCAGCCAATTATATAAACCAGTTAATAACA
>CM052801.1:4541308-4578705 GCA_028533885.1 Nasua narica | reverse complement strand
ACTCCTAAACTCACGAAACAAACTAAGGGTTGCTGGGAGGGGGGGGTAGGGTTATGGACACTGGGGAGAGTATGTGCTATGGCAAATCCTGTGAAATGTGTAAGCCTGATGATTCACAGACATGTATCCTGGGGCAAATAATACATTATATGTTAATAAATAAAAAAAAAAAGAAAATCAGTATGGACAAAAATTTAGCTGGAATGTAATTAAGTGGGACTTTCAGATGCAAAGGTACTACTGGACGGTTGGCTAGATCCACTGGTCTTCAGCTGGCTTTCCCAACAGCGGGGGTCCTGGCAGAGTATGGGTGAGTGAGGGAACACTACCCAGGGGACAGGGAGGGGTCTCAGCTGGAGGATGGAAGCCGAGGGAGCGTCTGGAACTGAGAACTGGCTCTGAGCTCAGGCTTGGCTCCGGATTTAAGCCCACTCTGCAGAGTAGACCGTTTCGTGGCAAGACACGCAAACATGTCCCATTCTCCTTCAAATTGTGCAGGAACCCCCTGGAACCAGGGAGCCACCACCCGTGGCTGGGAACATGGAGATTGGAGTCACTGCCTGGGGACACACGGAGGTACATACTGACCCTCCCTGGGCCTCGGTCTGTAAAGTGGAGATAGAAACAGTACCTTCTTCAGGGGTTGTTAGGATTAAATGAGGTCATACTTGCAGAAGGCTTTAGAACAGGGGCAGGCTCATAGTAAGCGGCATGTAGATATTTCCCAAAGGAGGAGGCGCGCTCCCGTCTGTTTTCCGGTGAGAAACACAGGTGAGGAATCTGGCCAGCTAAGCGAGCAGAGAAGGATCATTTTCTGCTTACGTATGGGGGGGACCTCGGGGCCTTGTCTGCCATGGGGACCTGGGGCGAGGCAGGGGAAAGGAGGAGGGGGTGGGGGAGAGGAAGCCAGAAGGAGGGAGGGAGGGTGGGCAAGAGCAGGGGCACGCCTGGTGTGATGGTGTCCCGACCACATGGGAAAGAGAGGAGACGTGTCCCGTATTTGTCCCTCCCTGCCCTCTGTCCCTCCATCCCTCTTCCAGCCCGAAAGCCCCCCGTGGGCAGGGTCTTGCCCTCTGCTGGCTGTACACCTAGTTTCCCGGTCGCCTGTTACCCAGTAAGGCTGAAGTCACTCCTTCCACGAACTGCTGGTTCGTTCCCAGGAAATGTTGAAAACCTTCCACAGAGTCCTCGAGGATTCCGAGAACACATTACAAATCGCAGGCTGTAGAGCAGGAGAAATCCCGAGGCGGTGACCCGACCGGCCGAGTGATGGCCACCCACCAGAAAGGTCGGCCAGCTGTGTATCCGAAAACACTATCTTCTCCGCCAGATGCTGGAGCGCCGGGGTTCTCAAACGTTCCAAATGACCAGGACTGTAGGGTTCCAGAACAACCATGGCATGAAGCACCCCTACAGGGGACTGACTGTAGGATCTCCAGTGTCAGCAGAACACCGTGGCATCGATGGTGGAGGGAGGCACGGGTCCAGAAGGCTTCTGGAAGGACAGAGAGCAGAGCCCAGAGAACGGAATCATGCTGGGAGTGTAAAACGCACGCCCGGTTTCGAGACACAGTCAAGCTAAAACATCGCGTTGATGGTTCTTATATCGATTACGGGGTGAAATAATTACATCTTTTTTTTTTTTAAGATTGTATTTATTTATTTGACAGAGAGAGAGAGTTTTTTTTTTTTAAAGATTGTATTTGATCTTAAAATGTAGATGTAAAATGTAAAATGTAAAATTACATCTTTACAATACTGGATTCAACACATTACATTCTTAAAATTCATGCTTTTTACTTTTCAATGCTGGCTATTGGAAAATCAGCTCTGGGGCTCATGTCCTCTTTCCAGAGGGCCGCGCAGAGCTGAAGGTTTCTGCAGAGGAAACCAGGTCACAGCCCAGGAGCCAGAGACCAAAGGCAGGCGAAGTTTCCCCAAGGAGGCAGAACCGGAGAGAATGTGCAGAGGGAAGGACAATCTGAGGGAGGGTCCAACGCAGGCAACTCTCACTCAGGTCGAACAAAGAGGACAGAATGAGCAAATTATTTACCACGTGAGGACGAAAAATAGGCACCTGGCATGGCTCTCCTGGGAAACTCCTGGAGAAGGTGTTGCAAAACACAAAGTAGCAAACCAGGGAGAGACGAGATCCTGGACAGAGGCTGCGGGGCAAGAGCGTCGTTCAGGATCATAGCTGTGTGCCCGGTTTCAAGATCAAACCAGTGTGTTCAGAGGAGGAGGGGGCAGCGCGGGCACAGGTGCGCTCCGGGTGGGGGGATGGGGAGGGCCAGGTGCCTCCGTGAGCCCAAGCATCTGGCAGAAGCCCCAGCAGATATTGGAACACGGGTGGAAACAATCGGTTTACGTCCCTACAAAACCAAGCAATGGCACAGGACGTGTACTAATTCCAGCACGTGTTCAGAGTCGAGAGGAAATGCGGCCATCGCTTGCCAAGAACTTAGGAAGCCAGAATGTAAAGACTCTCTAAACAAAAATCACAATATTATATTATGATAATTATATTATATTTATATTATATTACGATAATATTATTTATGATAATATTATATTATAGTATAGTATAGTATACTATACCCTAGATCGCAGGGTGAGGGAGGAGCTTAACTGGGGTAGATAGCTGGCCGAATCGTCAGCCACCATAATCGAAATGGACAAAACGGCTAAAATGAAGAAATGAAGAAATAACTGTACGTGTCTATTTTTTAGAAATACGTAGGTAAATCACAGAAGCAATAGATAAGAACGGGAAGTTGTTGCTTTGGGGGCGAGTGGGATGGGATGGGGGTTTGGAGGGATGGAACAGAGCATTTCGGTAGTAATTTTTGATTGAACTATGTGCATGCTTTCGTTTGGTTTAATACATATTTTTAGGTCCAGGGAGTTTCCTGGCCAGGTAACCTTCCTTATGTGAAATGAAATTTCGCCAGAATTTGGGTCTTTATCATCTCTTTTTCCTTGTCCCACGTAAAGAAGCAAGTTTCAAAATAGTTGCCCTTGCCAACCAATTCCCCACGGCGGTGGGTTCACGGCATCGTCTGTGGGTCACTTCAGTCCTCTCTGTCTCTTGTCCTTCCTGCTCAGAGACGATGCCAGGCTCCTGCTCTCTCGCCACCAAGGCAGCAAGCTGTGCCTTCCCCAGCTCCTCTCGCCATGAATTCCTCTCGGATTCCTTCCCCCTCCTGGCATCGCTCAGCTGTAGAGGTCACCTGCGATGATTTTACAGGTAGAGGGTAAGTGCTAATGCAGCCTTGGGAGAGCATTTGTTAATAATAAAATTTCAGCGTGCATATTTTAAAAGGACTCAGCGTGGATCCAAAAATATTCATGGAGACGGGGAGGACCCACAGGGGGACCTCTTGTCTCTCCTACTCTTTCATCCACCCAAGGAAACTCGGTTTTCAAGGTGGTTACTTCACCTAATTGCTTGACTTTTTCCCCAGCTATGTTTTCAGAGAAAGCAGTGTCACCTCTTGGATTTCACAACTGACAGGATCTGCTATGTCTTCACTAGGAAAAAAAAAATCATCTTTTCTGTAGAGGTGCGAGCACTTGAAAAAAGCCAAATTCTGACAGTCTGATATATTTTTTTGGATCACCATTTTGAAGGGCTCAAATTAAGGTCTCCTATTTATAGTCTCTGTCTCTGTGTCTCTGTCTCTCTCTGTGTCGCTCTCTCTTTTCCTGATTTGCAGGCTCAAGCAGCCTTGTACAAATATACCCCAGCCCCAGAGATAGTCACCGCAGGAGCGAAGGGGCCCCAGTAAATGAACGATATTGGAATACCATGGGGAAAAAAATGGTAACAGAATCACGGAGACCATTTTGGAAAAGCAGAATGTTTGGTGGCTATTCTTCCAGGCAGAATTGTTTCATGAATGTAAAGACGGTAGAAATGAAACAAAGTTTTGTTTGGCAAACGTTGTCTGAGCGAGCCAATGATCGAACTCGTTTGAAAATATATCAGAAGCATTTCAATCAAGCAAAGGGCTCGAACTGGCCGCCCTCCCCCACAGAGGTGTCATTTGGAAAGGGAAACTTCTTATGATTATCCTTGGAATGCTTTTGCTGGTGAATATAACGTCCTGAATTTTTGTTTTTTATTTAGCAGTATCACAGAACTGTTTCCCATCCATTAGGAGAAACGTTGTTGGGGGTTTTGCGTCGGCGCGTATAAAGCGGTTTCTGTGTTTGCAACACCTGCATCGTATGGCTCAAGTCTCATCCCGACTCTCTGGTGGGACATTTCTGTTATTCCCTGGCTTTTGTTGTTTAAGCAATACTGTAATAGTATCCCACGTATGAATGTGCACATTAGTAGAGCTGTAGGAGAATCCTGGAAGACGGGATCTCCCGGAAAGAAAGTTAAAACGTCAGCAATTACACCGGGCTGGGCTGGCCTCCTTCTCGCCTCGACAAGTGTGGGACTCAGTATCTCCTTCTGGTGAGAACGAGGTAATCGAAAACTTGCTTTCTTACTCAGCATGGTTTTCCCCTGGAGCATGAAAAGCATTGCTAACTGTCTACCGTGGGCAATGAAAACCAACAGTGCGATCAAAACGTAGTGTAGAATTAATCCAGGAGGGTGGTACCTGCGTTTTTTTTTTACCTACTCATCATAAAAGAGACGGTTTCAAAACCACTCAGGGCCGCATGACTACAGGCATGGGAGAGGGGCTTTGGGGTGGGTAGGCCCGCCCTTTGACCTGTCTTAACAGATGTCATGTCCCAACCACGGGTGTCAGATCTCCGTCCAAGATGAAGCAGTTGGAAAGGAACCAGAGCTCTCCATGCAAGTGTTGATTTTCTTCCACGATGCTCAGCTGGGGGGCGGGGGGCGGGCACTGCAAAGCCGCCCGCACCATCGTTATCCGCGTCTGTGTCAGTGTTCTCGTTCGCATGAGCCCTGTTGAATGAAAGATAACACTGTTTGCTAGACTTCTTTGGCTCTTGACGGATACGTGTTGGAAGTTCTCTATTTTCCTCTGGTTGTTCTTAAAGCCAGATTTGGAACCAACCACCTGTCCAGAGAAAGTCGGCTTCTGCCCCCCGTCCCTGCTGCACGGGGAAAGCTTATTCCTAATGCAGGCTTCTCGTGTAAACTAAAGGGGTCGGATCATGCTCAGTCACCGAAGCCGGGGTGTTCCGTGACTCTTTGGGGCTCACGGTAGGTCTCATCAGGAACTTGAATGGTTGGTGGGCAGAATGGTTTTCTTCGGAACTGCAGTGCGGGGACAAAAATAAAACCATTAGAAGTTGGTTGGCTGGCCTCTGGAAATCTGGAAAACAGCAATCACGCCTGGGCACTTATTGTAGAGAAGCAAAAACTTGGGCTCTCACAGACACCTGTCCACAGCTGCTAAATTTGTAGTGGTCAAAACCCGGCGTCAGTCCCGATGTCCTTCGGTGGGTGAATGGTGGTACATCCAAAGCAGAAAATACAACCCGGCAGTGAAAAGGAGCACACTAGTTACTGATACGCACCGCAACTCGCACGAATCTCCAAGAAATTAGGCTGGCTTAGTAAAAAGCCAGTCTCGGAAGGTCACATACAGTGGGGCGCCTGGGCCACTCAGTTGGTTAAGCATCTGACTCTTGATTTCGACTCAGGGCATGATCTCAGGGTGGAGAGATGAAGCGGAGCCCCATGTTGGGCTCCGAGCTCAGTAGGGAATCTGCTTCTCTGCCTCTGTCGCTCCCCCTGCTCTCTCTCTCTCTCTCAGATAAAGAAATCTTTAAAAAAGAAAAAAAGGTCACATATTGTATGACCCACCATAAATCATCGTCATGACAGTACAATGTGTGGAGATGGGGACCAGATCCCTGGCTGCCAAGGGTTGGTAGAGGAGGGGGTCGATGTCACGATAAAAAGGTACTTGCCTTGTGGTGATATGTGTCTTTTTTTTTTTTTTTTTAAGATTTTATTTATTTGACAGAGAGGAAGAGATCACAAGTAGGCAGAGAGGCAGGCAGAGAGAGAGAGGGTGAAGCAGGCTCCCTGCTGAGCAGAGAGCCCGATGCGGGGCTCAATCCCAGGACCCTGAGATCATGACCCGAGCCGAAGGCAGAGGCCTTAACCCACTGAGCCACCCAGGCGCCCCGATATCTGTGTCTTGATAGGGGTGGGTTATAGGAATCCACACATGTGCCACAATTGCTTAGGATTATACGCAATGACATACACATTTCATACGTGCACCCCAAAATGTGAGATCCAAGTAGGGATTAGAGAAGAATTTGTTGTATTACACCTATGTCAATTTCCCAGTTTTGATCATGGACTACGGTTCTGTAAGCTGCCACTTTTGGCAGGAAACGGGAGGCAGGAATAAGAGATTTTCTGCACTATTTTTGCAACTTCCTGTGAGTCTATAATTATTTCAAAATACAAAGCTAGAAAATCTTTGGTGGAAAAATATTGGGTGCTAGGAAAATCATCTGTGAAATCTGTTGGACTAATTCATTCATATCCCTGGTAAACAAGTTCACGCTGGGATAGATCCCATGTTCTCTCCCTGACCGGGCACTTTTTAAGAGAACCAAAGGCCTACAGTGCCTTTGTCTAAAAATCGTATTTTCTTTAACTATCTGCTATTACAGAAACAAGAAAAGCCAAACATAGGATGAGTTAATCACTCAGTCCTGGTCGGCTAACAGAGAGGGACATACATGTTAAGATCGTTTACGCATTTATGTCCACACCCTTTTCTCAGCAAAGCATGCAGTTTACTTTAGGGGCGACTGTGCCCCACTCACCATGCCTGTAATAGGCTCTTTGGCTTCTCCACTCTCAGACCCAACCAGCATCAGAAAGCCTGTTCTCCTACTTTATTGCCTCTGAATTCTGTAGTAGAAGCGTGGCCTGCTTTTTCCTCTGACTGTATGGCCGGAGATGCGTCTTGGGAACTCTCATTGAATAATTAATTTCTAGCTTTAAATAATTCACTAGTCCTGGCCTGCATAATTGCTGGGGACTGAAGAATTAATTAGTCGGATGGTTTTTCTTTCTTCTCCTTTGCTTGGAGGGAGAGCTAGGCATCACTGGTGGGAATGTACCCGCGCAGCCTCTAACTAGGCCATTATTGCCGTGATACCTGAGACCGTCACAGCGAAAGGACAGTAATGATCTTGATCCTGCACCAGCCTCAAGCAGAGGTGCACTTTCAACTCTCCCACAGTTTTGCCCTTGGTAGCCCACACAACCCTCCTGGGTTATTTTTGGTGATGAGGACCAGGCTGATTAGACATAAAGGAACTAAAAACATGATCCCAAATCCTTAGTTTAGAACACGGGTCAGGGAAACTCTGGCTTGTCAACCAAACCTGGCCCCCCGCCTGACTTTGCCAATAAAGTTTTATTGGCACACACCCATGCCCATTTATGAACATCTTGTCCGTGGCCGCTTTTAGCTACCATGGCCCACTTGATCGGCTGTGGCAGAGACCATATGGTCTCTTTATTCTCTGGCCCTTACCGAAAACGTTCGCTGACCTCCGGTTTAGAATACCTTCCAGCCATCAGTCTCCGGTTCATTCAAAGAGGCTTTGCTGGGATGGTCAACACTGTGGAAACTCACGCTCGAGTGGGGCCTCTTCTCCCTGCTCTTGACATCTGAGGGAGAAAAAATAGAAAGAAGAACCGAAAGCCCTGCATAATCTATAACTGGGCTCTAGGCCTTGGAATATTGAGCATTAGGGCCTCACTGAGCAGAACCCAGCTCCTCCAATCGAATGGCCTGTCTTCTCCTCAGGAGAGCAAGGAGGTGATGAGCTTTGGCGAGAGAAGTAGGTTCAAATCCCCATCCCCTCTGAGGCTGTGTAATGTCAGCACCCCTCTGTTTCCTCAGCTGGTGAAAGGTAATATTCTCCCTCTTCTACTGGGTCCTCCGAGGGTCATAGACTCTCACGAATGGAAAGTGCTTATCATGGCGCCTGGCGGAAGTACATAGACTAGTAAGGCTTGGTTGATTCTCTCATTATAAAGACTCTTTCCCCCATGATACCTTTTATCTCCAGGTGATTGGTGATCCAATAAACTACGCACTTCTCTGTATCTATGGTTCAAAACACAAATGGCAATCCCAAACGTCTGCAGAGCTGGCAGAGCTCATCTGGGGCCAGCATGGTCCTAGAAATGGACAGGATGTCCAAAGGATAGCCTGGGTTTTTGGATGGGCTGAGAGCTGTCTCTGCACCAGGACCTGGGCCCCATCGCCATCGGCAGAAGGCCACCGTGCTTTGGCATAAACAGAGCTCCGTATAAAATGGAAACAGTGACAATGCGTGATCTGGGCTTAAAGATGGAGACGATAAATGTGAACAGAGCAAAATATTTTGGAAATGTTGTTGCCCCTGATGACCTTGTGGCTCAAACCAGGAATCTCTGCTTCCTTCTGGACTTCTCAGCATTCCTGGTCCCCGAGGAGGCTACTAGGTCACCAAGCCCTGACTTCCCATCCATGATCTTCCTGCTGCCACCTGCTCTTGCCTCCTGAATTACACGGTCTTTCCTGGTCTCCCTGACTCCAGTCTTGTTCTTCCAATTCACAGACATCCTGGTCTTCCTAAAGCAATTCCCCGCCATCACATTCCTTTTGGAAACGGCTGCGGTAAAACACACACAGCGTAAAACTGAGTGCCATGACCCTTTAGGACACTCACGGGGTTGACGCCCTGAAACTCCACCCCCTTGGGGTGCCTGGGTGCCTCAGTCGGTTAAGCATCTGCATTTGGCTCTTGTCATGATTCCAGGGTCCTGGGATCGAGCCCCGCATCGGGCTCCCTGCTCGGCGGAGAGTCTGCTTCCCCCTCTCCGCCTCAGTGCTCATTGCGCATTCTCTTTAATACCGCAGTAATATTCCACTTCAACTCCACAGGTACCTGTCCCTCAGTGCGTTGACGGACACCTGGGTCGTTTCCCTTCTGGGGCTGCTGTAAGTAGTTCCCGCGGGGAACATTTGAGGACCTGCGTCCAGCTCTGTGGGGTAGACACCCAGGAGTGGGGCTGCCGGGTCGTCGGGTAATGGTTTGCTGGACTTCCTGAGGAAATATCTGTCACGTCTTGACTTCCCACCCCATCCTCAGCATGAACTTGAGGCTCAGCAGATGATTGAAGGAATGAAATTGCCAGGAGAAACCATCACCCTGGGACGAAATCAAGCCTGTCAAGGATGATGAAGAGACGGGACACCTTTCCTCGTGGATGTTCGTGGCCCCCTTTCTGGTCTCCACCTGTATCCCCACCTCATACAGACCCCCATTTCTGTTTATTCATTATCACCTGTCCGAGCCGTTCTTCACCTTGCAATGGAACATCTATTTTTTTATTAATATTTTTTTGAAGTTTTTAATTTATCTATTTGACCCAGAGAGACAGGGAGAGAGGGAACACAAGCGGGGAATGTGGGAGAGGGAGAAGCAGGCTCCCCGCCGAGCAGGGAGCCCGATTCAGGGCTTGATCCCAAGATCCCGGGATCATGACCTGAGCCGAAGGCAGAGGCTTAATGTCTGAGCCATCCAGACGCCCCACGATGGCACATCCAGAGGCCATGTTGCACTTGCTAATTTGAAACCTATCTATGCAAAAATGTAACGTCGTTAGATGGGTCCTTGGGTGAAGAACTAGATTCATATCGGATTTGCCCCGTGGCTCAGTGGGTTATGCAGCCAGTTCTTGGTTTCAGCTCAGGTCATGGTCTCAGGGTCCGGGGATCGAGCCCCCACGTCGGGGTCCCTGCTCAGCACAGAGATTACATCATTGTCTCTCCCTCTCCCTCTGCCCCTCTTGCTCGTGCTCTCTCTCTCTCAAATAAATAAATCCTAAAAAAAAAAAAAATTAGATTCCTATTGTTTCTGATTTAATCTTTTCCAAAATGTTGAACTGGCCGCTTCGATACCGAGAGTTCGTTACCCCAGGTCGTTATCGTTTAGTAAGACAGGGGTTGTTCAACCCTCACACGCAAAGAAAACCTTTAAAAACAAGCGATGTAGGCCGCCATGAAACACTAGTGCCGGTGCACTGGAATAGCTAATGTTATGAAAACATTCGGCGAGGGCACAGGTAGCCGCAGTCCTCAGAAAGTGCAGGTTGGTGGGCGTTTAAAATAGTGCCACCGCTGGTTGATTCACTTGGTAGACCATGCGACTTTCGGTCTTGGACTGTGACTTCAACCCCCATGGACGGTGCAGAGTTTACTTAAAAAAGAAAAATAGTGCCAGGGCCCCTGGGGGGCTCAGTTGGTTAAGCCTCTGCCTTCGGCTCAGGTCATGATCTTGGGGTTCTGGAATCGAGCCCCGCATCGGGCTCCCTGGTCAGTAGAGAGTCTGCTTCTCCCTCTCCCTCTGCGCTGTCTCTTTCTCTCTCTGTCTCAAATAAATAAGTAAAATCTTAAAAAACAACAACAAAAACTAGTGCTACTGCTTTGGGAAAAAAATTTAGCATGTATTGGGGTGCCTGAGTGGCTCAGTAGGTTGGGTGACTACCTCTTGATTTTGGCTCAGGTCATGATCTCAGGTCATGATCTCCCGCACTCATTGGGAGTCTGCGTCCCTCCTTCTCCTGCCCCTCCCCCCCATAAGCACGAGCGTGCTCTCTCTCATAAATAAATAAATCTTAAAAAAAAAAAGTTTATCATGTATCTCTCTGGCGCCTAGCAATCTCACCCCTCGGTAATTACCCAAGAGAAAGTGAACAATACAGTTACGAAAGCCCTGTGCAAGGAGCTGTCTTATGTAGTCACTGAAACCTGGACACCATCCAGGCGTCCACGCCCAGGAGAATGGCTAAGGAAGCAGTGGCGTAGCCATTGGGTGGACTACCGCTCACTCATAAAAAGGAAGAGACGATCGCTAACGCACGACGCCATCTGAAGACGAATTTCCCAGTCATCACGCTGGCTGAAAGAAGCCAATCACAGAGGAGCAGGAATGACCGTGCCATACGAAGTTCTGGGAAAGAGAAATCTAGTTTTCAGTGACAGACGGCAGATCTAGGGTGGCTTCTGGGTAGAGGAGGAGTAACTAGGAAGAAGCACGACGGAATTGTGCGGACGGTGGGCACGTTCTGTGTTCTGCAGGGTTCCATGATTGGTGCGTCACCCAAACCACCCTGAGCATCCACGTAGACCTGTGCATTTCACTGTGTGCAAACTAAATGTCAACTTTGACACGATAACAGAGAAGCAATACTGTTGCTTCTGAACAAGAAGACAACTTACATAACTACCTGGTTTCTTACTGTTCCCTCTGAGCGATAACTGAATCCCCCGGGGCCCGTCCCCACATTTTAAACGGTCATATTTGCTCAGCCTCCTTGCTTGCTACTGCTCTGAGGATCACTTAATTTTTAAAAAATTACTTTTAAGGATTGGATTGTTTTCACCGCTGAAAACGTTGCTGTTTTTGAGTAGTTGGCATATAATTTTCAGATCAAGATCCTTATATGCTCATTAGATTAAAAAAAAAAAAGAACCTTTTAAAGCATTTGTATCAGTCGACTTTCGCTATTTTGACAAAAGGCTCCGAAATGTAATGGCTTCAAGCAGCCACCATTCATTCCACTCGTGGTTCATGGACCAGCCATTCGGGTCAGGCTCAGACAGGGGAGCCTTCGGGTCGAGGCTGTCACCCTTCCTTGTACACGCCGAGTTATCCGAACGTGTCATTACCAATGACCTCAACGCCCAACGAGAGGCCACGGATGTGAATGTGCTGTCATTTCCGAGAGGGATGCAAACTGCGTTAGGATCGGAAGTAAGCCGGACTGGAAGGCAGAAGCCGAGAAGCTAATTTCACGGTCTTCCCCAGCCCCCACACTTCTGGCCTCGTAAAGGGATCCCTTCGCAGTTTGGCTTCCTCTGTGAAGTAGGATTGGAAATGCTCCTGATAGGGAAATCTAGCTGCTTTGTCCTCCTTGGCACTGATGAAAAGCAGAAAGGCAAGCTTGATGTATTTCTGCAAATACCCAGCAAAATCTCTGGGAGTTTCATGCCTGCCGTTGACAGTTGCAGGAAGCCTGGGACGGTGCTGAAAACGCGAGCCGCAACTCAAATAGAATAATCCCTACATATTTGTAGTATGCATGTGAATCCGGGAGTGATCATCACTGAACAAAAAGGATTGGAGTGATTAAAGCGGTTGGAATGAACCATCATGACTTGTGTCAAATTTAAAGCAGTCTCACCAAGAATTGGAAATTATCCACCTGAAGGCTCAGAAGAAAAGGATGACAAAAAGCAGATTTTTGAAGGATCTTTCTGCGTCCAGTTGGTGCGTTTATCATTTATCTATTCTGTGGAATACCGACTGCCCCGTCTGTTACAACAGAAGAAAATAGAGCTTAAAAAAAATCTTGGCCGAAGAGGGATAGTAAAGAGTCATTTCCACCTTGGGCTTCTGCATTAAGTTTTAATGCTACTAGCTAATAGTTCTGACATTCCATTTTCACAGGCACTTACGTAAAGTTCTCTTTTCTCTGTGTGTGTGTAGGGGGCTTCATAATTATTTCAGTGACAATTATGGCCAACAACGTTTCCTCCAAAAATCATTTATCCTATAAAAGGTGGGAAATCGTCCTGGATGTGGAGGGGGACCGGCCAGACCCCCCACGGAGGGGCTGAAGATGCAGACACAGGGAATAGGGATGGGGAAATAAGGATCCTTCTCTCCTTGCCCCCCCACTGAGGATCAATATTTCATCTTTTCTGCTTGAGAACTCTGATCCAGTTAGTAATTGAGCCTGGGCTGTGCTATCCCGCACATTCCCTTCTCCTGTCACTCTTTTGGCCACAAAGACATTATTTTGGGAAGGGTCAGGTTTCTGTTTTGTAGAGCAATTCGCTTTGCTTTCACACATTACGTTTACGAAACATAACACACACGCGTGCGCGCAAGCTTAACCATATTTAATTTGGTGCCTGTGTTCAACAATCTAGAGTCTGTGTGTGCTTGTTAACGGGGCTCCCTGTTTTTAGACCTGTCTGTGCCCAGCCCCAGCCCCGAGCTGGGGACTCCATGCTCTGCCTTGAAGTATTGCCGTTATTTAAAATATTAATTGATCCGTGTTGCCATCATGCCTAGAGCTGGGCTTTGAGTTACAAGACTCCAGATTTGGGATCCGCCCCCCCAAAGCAGAGCGCGAGACAGGGTGGCCTTGCGAGTAGTTGAGGCGTGAGTGAATCCCGGGAGGCAGCTGCTGACGAGGGGCACCCACAGGTCTCCAAGCCCCCCGGCAGCTGGAGCCCAAACATGGGGGGCCTCGGAGAGCATGCAACATGCCTCACGGGCATCTTGCCCGAGGGCTGAGGGCTCTGGGGCACATGTCCACCGAATCCCAAGAGTTATTTGCTGAGCGCTGGTCCCAGAAGCCCCAACTTGTCATCGCTGCGGCTTGTGTGGCACTCAGACTAACGTGGTCCTTTGTGTGTGACGGTGAGCAGGGAGGAAACAAGGGGGAGCCAACAGAAGGAAGATGGCCTTCCGCAAACCGGGCAGCGGGCCCTCCCCAGCGTGGTTCTCCCCAGCCCCTGACCGTGGACTTCCCAGCCTCCAGCGCCGTGAGTCGTACTGGTGCATCATCGCTCGGGCAGCCCGCGCTGACAAGGACAGAGTGTACGCTCCTCTCCTCAAAGCCGCGCACACCATGCCTGTCCGTGACCCACTGGCTGGAACTTAGTCCTGCGGCCTCCCCTTGCTATAAATGGGGCCACAGAACGTGCTCCTTATTTTGGGGTGGCCAGGGGCTCAGTGGGAAACAGCAGGTTTCATTCTGCAGGGCGTAGTTTCTCCACCCCTGCCTGATGGACGTTTGGGGCAGGGTGAGTCTTTGCGGCAGGAGGCTGTCCTGTGAATTGCGGGGTGCTTAGCATCCCTGGCCTCCACCCACCAGATGCCAGTGACATCTTCTCCACCCCACGGTCCCAAAGAGCGGTGACCCGTAAAAATGTCTCCAGACGTCGCCCGATGGCCCCTGTGGGTCAGCTCGCCTCGGGTCGAGAACAGCTGGGAAAGGGACGGGAGAATCGCATAGTAAGAGGCGCATGGGGACAGCACGCCTTGAGGGGAAAATGGGTCTCTTTCCGGGATCTAGGCAGTCCCCACGCTCCCGCGGGAGGTCAACCTGCCGCGTTGTTTCCAGGTCTGTGGGCAGGCGGGGCTTTGCAGGCGCTCTTTGGTGGTGTTTCAGCCCCGCGGTTGACCTTGTCAGCTCCAAGTCTGATGCACCGTCTTGGAGATTCTGCAAACCACTTAATATTCCTTAATACATTCATTTTCTGTTTAGACTGGCTTGAGTTAAGTCCTACTGTTTATGACGAAAAATCCGGGCTCATACAATTGGCCTCATTAAGATTCACCCATGATCCCCCTTTAAGACCTTGGTCTTTTGTTCCTCGGGTTAAGAAGCCAGGCAAATATTCTAGGAATAACTCACAAAAGCAAATTCCCATGCTCAAAACTCATGGGAACATGCTAGTTTCCACATGAGTTTATAGGTTAAATTCTGTCTCCATTATCTGGGGGTTTTTTTCCCCTCCTCCTTTTAGGACTCGTTGAGAAACTTCGTCGGAATCAAAATTCCCTCCGAATCTCTATACATTTATTTACGCTTTCTGGTCCTTCTACGTTTGAACGCAACTCATATAATTCTCTCTTCCCGTCTTTTCCTCTCTTTCCCACGGCAGTGACTCAATTCGCTTTCTTGTGTCTCTGTCTCCATGTTCTTCTGGCCCGATTGCTTCCCCGCTGAATCTTATCTGCTTTTAGTCTTACCTTTTTCTCTTTGCTCCTCATCACTGGCTTAAACCCCTTCAGCTTCTGACGTGTTCTATTTTCTGGGCAGCAGGAAAGCTCTCTCTGTAAAGGGAGGGAGTTCCTTCTGGATTGGGTGGGAAAGCAGGAAGAATGGTGGGGAAGGCAGCTTGGCTGGAGTCCCCTGCCATGGAGGCTGCCTGCAGGAGGGGCGGAGACCAGCCCTGGGGTGAGGGAATGAGACCTGGACAGACCCTGGGGCTGCTCCTGCAGGGGGGAGGCCAGTCTCACAATGTGGGCGTTCCCATCAGTAGCGCCCAAGGTGTTTGCGGCGGTGCAGAGGAAGCTCAGGGCCAGGCATCCCTGGGCATGGGCGGTGCAGGACCTTGGTTCTGGGACCCGGCACGACCCTAGGGAGCTGGCTGGACGTTCTCAAGGTGTCAGGGTGGGGCTGGAGCCCAGAGCAGATCACGGCGCTCCTGGAGCTGGTGCACAAAGTAGATAAACCAAGCGGAAGCCTGGGCGGGTATCCAACCCAGACCGTGAGAGGGGCGCGGGCTGAGACGGCAGGTGGGTGCCCCTTCCGGGAGGCCAGGGCCCCCCCGCGGGGGCCGAGCTCCATCTTAGCAAGCCTGGCCCAGGGCCGTGGGGCGGCAGGTTGCACATGGTCCGGTCGAGGTGGGCAGAGCCTGGGACAACTGAATAGAACGAAGGACTAGCCACCTCTAGCAGTGATCTGAATGCCTGAAATGAGCCTGAGAATCACCGGGGGGTCCAGAGTAAGCACAGATTGGGGGGCTTATCCTCAGAGCTCCCTATTCAGCAGATGTGGGGGGGGGGCGCCAGGCAGCGGAATCTCTAACAAGTTCAGAGCTGAGGCTGCGGGCTGGGGCCAGGCTCTGGGGACCATGGGCTTATGTCCTTCCTCAAGTGAGGCTTCTCAACCTTGGCTGCGTATTAGCCTCCGGTGAGGGGCTCAAAAATCTCCTGGCGACTTTTGCTACTGGCCAGGGAGGGGCTTTTGCTTCCATTGCAACAACCAGGATGAAATGGGCAAATCATGCACATTTTTAGAAGCACCGGAGAGATGTGGAAACAGAGAGGGGAAGGAGAACTAAAATTCCAGAGAACGGAGAGATCTTCCTGGGGGAGATGAGAGCTTTCCTACCAATCCTAGCTCCTCACAGCCCCGAATCCGACAAAGGAAAGCAGACGCTGGCGGCGGGGTGGGGGGGCCGGGCTCAGCATCAGGTTCTGTAAGGATTTCCGGGTGATTCCAGGGACAGTCAGGGAGGGGGGATATGCTCTTCTATGGAGAACGGCCTTAGGGCCCAGACCGGATGGCTCTAGGGTCTTCTGGGCAGAGAGGGGCTCTGACTTGCCGGGGGTAAACCCGTTGACAGGGAGATGGAGCAGGACACAGGCCTTCCCCAGGGGGACACAGCCGTCAGAGGAGACCAGGGGCACCAATGCCCAGTCTGGCTTTGGGGATAAACAGAGCCCAGGATTCTGACTGTCCCCTCCTCCCTCCCAACTTGGGTCTGGGCGCGTAAGCACATGACCCTGGGGCTCCTCACCTGTAGGTCCTCGTCCCTCACCCATCCTCGCCATCCCATATCCCAGCACCGGGACTGGCAAAGGACAGACACCCGGGGACTGTTGGCGGAGCCCAGGCAAGCGTCCTCGTCCAGCTCACCATTTCTCAGCTGGGGGAGACATCACACCCAGGGGACGTTTGGCAATATCTGTAGACGTTTCAGTCGTCCCGACCTGGGGTGGACAGGCACTCCCGGCATGTGGTGGGCAGAGACCCGGGATGCCTACCCTGCGCAGGGCAGCCCCCGCCGGAGAAGGGGCCAGACCCACATGTGTGCAGAGCCCACAGTGCTGAGAAACGCTGCGCCGGCCAGACCGCGAGCACCGCCACCCAGGGCGTCCCGCCCCTGCTGTGAGCTCTGATGGGGACGGTGGGGGCTCCCCGAGATGAGGCCAGGCAGGGCTTCCCGTCTCCCTGACCTCCCGCCACTCCGAATGTTTGCAGCATCGGCTCATGTACTTGGCAATGACCGCCTGCATACCCAGGTGCCCTTGGCCCCGAGTGTAGGTAGAGGGCGTGGCGAGGACGCCAGTGCGACTTGTGTGTTCCGAGGGGCCAGGCTGCCTCGGGGGCTCCACCAGCTTCAAAGCAGCTGTCCTCACTTTCCAGCAGCCCTCCTCCGCCTCCGGCCTGAAGCAGCCTGCCCATCCCGCATGCTTCGCCCGAACTGTTCACCGTGACTCATCGCTCATGGGGAGACAAAAGAAGCCCTCAACTCCAATAAATGTTTAAAACAAACAGAAATAACAGATCGACAATTCCCAGGAAGGTGGGAGGAGGTGAGGTGGACAGAGTATTTTCCCACCATTGTACTAACATGGTTTAATTAGTCCGATGTGCTGCTTACCACTTGGAAAGGCGTGGAAAGGGGTGAGAGGATGAAGCGGAGTTCAGGGCAGGACAAGGAGGCGTGGAGCAAGGCGAAACGTGTGCACCAGGGAAAGAGGGCCCGCGGACGGGGTGCGGAGGCAACCTGCATGCCGAGAGGTGGGTGGAAGGCGCTCTGGGGAAGCCTCGGCGGCAGACGGCATCCTACTGGGGTCATCTCATGCAACCTTCATGTCCCCGTGTGACAGATTCTATCACCACCCCCTGCATCAGTCAGCCATTGCCTCAGCAGTACCGTGTAACAAACATCCCCACAAAACTTCTGCAGCTTAGCGCACCGATCCTTTAATCTCTCCTAATGTGTCCGCTGTCCACAGTCCAGCCACGACTCAAGGGATCCGGTCTGGGCACAGCTGGGGTGAGCCCCAAGCTGCGGGTGGGGTTCATGCGGCTCCAGGCATGTCTCTTTTTCTGGGAACCAGGGGTGTGACTGGAGGGTGTGTTTCCCACAACAAAGGGAGATAGGCAAGAGGACTGCAAAATGGTGCGAACCCATCTCAAGCCTCTTCTTGTGTCACATCTCACGTCAGCAGAGCAAGGCACATTGCTGAGCCTGAAATCAAGAAGTGGGGAATGGAACTTTCTATCCACCATGAGTTCAAAGCAAGTCATAGAGCCAAGCCTGGCACCGATGGAGTGGGGAAGTGTACGCCCCCCATAAAGGAGGGTGGCAGGGGGAGGCACTGTTGGGAATTCATATTTGACAATAATCGAATCTACCACATTTTAAATATGTGGAGACTGAGCCACAGAGGCATTCAGGAATTTGCTTTAGGCCACAGGATGAGGGGTAGGCTGGGAGGTGAATCCAAATGGGGCAGCTCGAGAGCCCATGTTATACTGCAGCTGTCCATACCAGTGGACTGCCTCCATCACCCACACCTCCAGACCCCAGGGCTTGCTGTCTTATGTGCTTGTGGCAACAAGTCTCCAAGCAGCCCCCGGTAGTCCTCACCTCCTGCTGTTTGCGCCTCTGTCTCACCTCCTCCAAGTTGAGTATGGCCAATCTTTGGGACCAGTACAACACTGAGAGAGTGGAGGTGCGCGTCTTCTGAGGGTAGGTCATAAGAATCATTCTGGTTTTCTCTTTGGAGTCTTGGGTCTCACTCTGGGGGAACTGGGACCATGTCGTGAGGGTACTCAGGCAGTCCTGCAGAGAGATCCCCGTGGAGAAGATCCAAACCTTCCTGCCAGCAGTGGGCACAGACACGCCTGCCATGTTGAATGAGCCACCTTGGAAGTGGACCCTACAGTCTCTGCTCTTTGGATGCTTCTTTTAAGTTTTCCAGCAGAAGCCCAAATATTATGAACCAAGGACAAATCATCCCTTCTGTATCCTGTCTGGATTCTGGGCCGGAAGAAACTTGGACATACAATGAATGATCACGATTGGCTCAAATCACTAACTTTTGGAAAGATTTATTATACAGCGATAGATAACTAACATACAGCCTTTCCCAAGGACTCGAGATGTCACCCAACGCTCACCGCCACGCAGAACTTGGAACTCTCACATTCTGACCTCTTACTTGGTGGTGTCTTAATTGCCACATGAGCAAGGACAAATCAGATCCTTGGACCACATGCTGGGTGCTGGGTAGTCAGTGCACGGTTGATCTGAAATAGATAAGGAATCCTGGAAGAGAACCCACAGCGTAAGATACTGGAGGCGGAAAAACCAAGGTTAGTCATAGAAGCCTAGCAACATTTCACCAGTGTCTCCAGGGGCGTTCTGACTTCTAGAAAACGTGCCCCTACAGATGGCCTCCCAAACTACGAGGGTATGGTGAAGAGCTCGCTTCTGATAGTGCCTTTCCTCTCCGCAGAGCGTCCTTCCTAGACCTAGAAATAGTTCCGGTGTCATTCGTCTGTGTCGCCTTCAGACAAGATGTACAGGTTCCTTCTTCCCTTGTAATTTGTCCCTCACCTCACTGAAGTCAATCCGTCCCTCATTAGCTCTCAGGTGTGTTCACAATTTCCGTCTGAAAGACAGTTCTTGTCATTACCATCAATAAGAGACCATGAGAAATCAGAAGACAACGGGCTTCCCCGAGACAGCCAAGAGAAAGATAAGAAAACCCCATTGGCTTTGTATAATTTTTAAGCAAGTAAACCAACGCCTCCCCACAATGAAAGTGGAGACCCGACAGCCTTGGCAGGGATTCTGGCAGCTGCGGAGGGAGACTATTCTAAATATACTGTCGTTTAAAAAAGCTCTCCCCACGAGACTCGGTCTCTCACCATTTACCTCTGTCCCCCAGTGATCGCTCTGATAGGTCACGCGGGATAGAGCTCATCCGAAGCACTTTTCCACGCAGGAAGAACGTTCCCCTTGTGAAGCCTCTTTGTAAGCTGGAGTTGCTGAGCCTTCTGGGGAATGGGGGAAAGGCAATTTGCTTGATTCAATAACGTGTTTTCGATTTAACATAAAGATGCTGCAGAGAGTCCTCAGTTAAGACTGAGAAACACCAACCTTGAAGCATTCAGACTTGAACTGTTTGAAAGTAAGCATGTAACTGGACGGATATTGTTTTTTATTGTTTTTATTTTAACCATCATTGTATTTCTTTCTCTCTCTCTCTTTTTTTTTTAAAGAGAAAGAGAGAGAGAGAGAGAGAGAGAGCACAAGCCAGGGGGGAGAAGCAGAGGGACAAGCAGACTCCCTGCTAAGCAGGAGCCCCGGGTGGGACTCGATCCCAGGACCCTGAGATAATGACCAGAGCCGAAGGCAGGTGATGAGCCCACTGAGCCACCCACGCACCCCATTTAACAAGCATTTTAATACTAACCATACGCCCTTGTTATGTAATCACATGAATTTACACTTACAGACACTGTGAACGAAGAAGCTCACACTCATTGATGGACCTCATTGTCCTCACTACCAGATAGTAGAGACATCAGCCTATGTAGCTGCAGAAAGCTTCCCAAAGCCACACACCCTATAAGGGCACAGCTGGAACTTACCCTGAAAACAGCCTAACCCCATCCCGCATTCTCCCACACTGCCTCCCAGCTCCTTTCGGAGGCATACACTCGAGCACATTTGTTTTACGCCTTAAAATGCATTGCAATAAATGCGTCTCAACTGGCTCTTGCCATGAGTCATTAGCAAATTATGGTTCCTGTCTTTCCTTTTGGCAGTTTTATTTCCAGGATGTTTATTCTTCAAAACTGAGTGCAAATATCACCGCCCATGAGCTTTCCCCAAGCCCCAGCCAGGACCTTGCCCTGCCCTTTATAGTTCCACACCTTATATTTCTCCCTATTTCTGGATTCTTCTGTATTTACTTTCCTATATGGGTTCCTTTAGGGCAGAACTGAAATCTCTTTCCCTTTGTCTGCTGGAAATTTTAAAGTCATTAAAAAAAAGTCTTAATTTATGGAGGTGTAATTAATATGCAATAAAACACATAGTTCTTATATGTGCCACGGGGGGGGGGGTTTCAAATGTTCACATCTATGTGCCTAACAACCCAATCACGGTGTAGAATATTCCTATCATTCCTTCTGCCCCTTTTGCAGCCCATGCCTTCAAGCAACCGCAGACTGGACCCTCCATCTGCATATTGTAAAGTCACTTCAGACTCATCTGTCTTCTTTAGTCTAGTTAAGGCTCCTGAAATCCTTCCGGCTGGGCAGGTCATAAAACCCAAAGCCTTTTTTGTCATACCCTTTCCCCCTGCCTTGAGCACGTGGTTCCTCATCTAGCAAACTCTGCAGTGTCTATATTCCAAGCCAAGGATCTTTGCCAAGGATGGAGTCAGGAGCCAAAGCCAGGCAATGCCACCTTCCCATAGTTCTTTTTCTATCCTCCTCACTGACCCCGTCCACTGTCCATGTGTTCCTCTTCTTTACATGGTTACTCCCTGGCCGTGGGTTGGGTCTTGCCACCTCTTCTTTTCCTTCCTTCCTTCCTTCCTTCCTTCCTTCCTTCCTTCCTCCCTCCCTCCCTCCCTCCCTCCCTCCCTCCCTTCCTTCCTTCCTTCCTTCCTTCAGTTTCATTTAATTTGATAGAGAGACAGCGAGAGGGAACACAAGCAGGAGGAGTGGGAGAGGGAGAAGCAGGCTTCCCGCTGAACAGGAAGCCCGATGCGGGGCGTAGAACCTCCTAGAAAGACTGTGGGTGCCCAATTCTGGGACCTACACCCATCTACTCTACCTCTCGGAACCACTCGGCTTTGTGGCCATCCTGCAGGCATGAACCAGGTCAGTGAAATGCCGGGAGCCCCAGGAGGCCTAGAAAAGCAGCCGAGGAGAGGAGCGTCATCCACAGCCCTTGGGGGGCAGCTCTGGGAGGAGGTCCTGACACTGGCTTGCAGTTTTCTGTGCTCTTTTCACTCACCGTTACTCTGTGGGCGGCTAAATGGCTGTATCATCATGTGTTTCTCATGGCAATCATTTTTTTTGAACCTGAGAAATAATGGTGCTTTTTTTTTTTGTTTTTCTGCAGGAAACAACTATTACAACTATTGTCGAGGCTGGTAGGAGCAGGTCCTCAGGTGGCTCGCTGGGCTGGAAGATGAGATCTGGCTAGGCAGGGCCACGTTGCTATCTCCAAACCCAGTGACTCCACTGGGGAGGGAGTTTGTCCCCACACCCCCTCTGGGAACACTTGGCAACGCCTGGATACGTTTTTGGGTGTCACAGCAGGGGTGAGGGCACACATCAGCATCTAAAGGGTAGAGGCCAGTGTACGAGTGTACAGGGTGGCCCCCAGCAACCAATCGTTATCTGCCTCCAAATGTCAAGTGTGAACGCTGCCCGTTATAACCAGACGCACTTGTTGGGGTCAATGACCAAGCAACTGTCAGTGATAAAGGCCATTACGTTCAGTGAGTCGTGTTGGCAACGGAGGCCCGTTCGGGGCTCGGCAACCAACCAGTCTTATGACCTCACACGCTAACTGAACCGCAGGGTTCGCTCGTGGGGATGCCTCCTTCACAAGAGGGTGAGCAGAAAGTATAGAAGACTTTTGACTTAACCATTAGTCCAATTGTGATTCCTGGTATATGTCATTTGGAATACTTAATTTTCATTTTTTTTCTTATTTGTTTAGCTTTTATTCAGATCTACGTTTATTGTGCAGAAGGCATAATTTTAGACTTCAAAGCGCAGTTCAACTTTGGGGAGTGGGTTATGGGCCTGAAGTGAATTTCCTAGTTTCCTTAGATCCTGCCTTGTTGCCACCTTCTAGGAAATGTTTTAGTCCTCCTCCTTCTGAAACAAGATCAGCATACAGGACCTAGTTTAATTGTCCTTTGACTCTGGCACATCCATCGCCCAGGGGCTGGCATTCGGATGGGCTAACGAGTCTTTCACCAACTTTTGAGGGTTGATTTCTTTTTTTTTTTTTTAAAGTACAGACATCTTTTCCCCATTTCTTTTTTTTTTTTTTAAAGATTTTATTTATTTGATACAGAGAGAGAGATCACAAGTAGGCAGAGAGGCAGGCAGAGAGAGAGGGGGAAGCAGGCTCCCTGCTGAGCAGAGAGCCTGATGTGGGGCTCGATCCCAGGACCCCGAGACCATGACCTGAGCTGAAGGCAGAGGCTTTAACCCACTGAGCCACCCAGGCGCCCCCAAAATGTATATACTTAATTGTTGTTATCGAACTAAATGCCCTGCGTACCCCCTGCTATTTAATGAGCACACACGGGTTAACGAAGACGAGGACGCCAGTTCCAGGTGCCATCTTGGATTACTCGCCTTTGCACCTGGAAGTAAGAAAGAGGCTTGTTTTTATATAAGAAAAAGGATTTTGGGCGCCTGGGTGGCTCAGTTGGTTAAGCAACTACCTTCGGCTCAGGTCATGATCCCGGAGACTTGGGATCGAGTCCCATATCGGGCTCCCAGCTCCGTGGGGAGTCTGCTTCTCCCTCTGACCTTCTTCCCTCTCATGCGCTCTCTCTCTCTCTCTCTCAAATAAATAAATAAAATTAAAAAAAGAAAAAGGATTTCACCTTTTTGGTTTTATCCCCCAATTCTACCCAAGGGTATTTCTCTTTTTTTTTTCTTTTATTTTTTTCCCCCCAGGCTATTTCTCAAAGAGGGAATGAATTAGATTAATGGAGGAAGAATAAGGACATTTAAAACCTGCTTTGTAGGCATCTATTTCTTCCCCACTGGACAATTGGTGTTTCGAGCAAAGCCAAGACCCTTGCAAAACTTTTGAGTGTTCTATTGGCATTTTACTTAGGCTGTGGTATGTTCGTGTTCTGTAGGAAAAACTGGCAATCAGATGTATAGAGAGCACAGGAGCCTGCTTCAAGCACCTTCTGTTGTCTGCGAGAAGACAAAAATGTCAGCCAATTTGTTAATAAATATCCTAAATTTCACTACCTAAGGCCAGTCTTTTCTCTCTCCTTTTCTTCCTCCCTTCCTCCTTCCTTCCTTCCTTTTTTTTGGTGCTTCCTTTAAGAACCATGAGGATTGTAGCCCTGCTTCCGGACTCTGGATTCTGAGATTGAATGTATTAGATGGTACATTGTGGTAGCACCGAGCTATCAGTTTTCCACCAAAACCACTCATGCAGCTTCTCCAACTCTACAGACCACAAACTGAACTCAGCGTCTTCCCCACCCAACTCTGGTCCTTTCCCGTCTTGTTTATCCGAATGGACTCATCCTCCGACCATTCTGCCTGCCTGAAACCTTTAAATCACTCGTTAAAGAATTCATCAGTCAATACGCACACAGATAATCTAATGGCTCCCCGATTTTCAGAACCTAAATGCTCCCACGGAACCAACACCAGACGAAGAAGCGAAAACACCACCGGCACCCTGTGCATAAAGTTGGACTCTTAGGAGTTGACTCCTTGCAGATCTCATGAATTCTCTCTTCTCCGTTTCCTCCTGGAACGCTCCCCTCCTCTCTGGTCCATCTCCTCATTGGCCTCCCAGGCCCCAGCTGTGCCCCTGCCCATCTAGTCCCCCTCCCATGCATTCCCCTTCCCAAGGGGGCACAACCTGTCATGTGTGTTCCCTGTTGAAAAACGTAGTCTTGCTCCCTGGTGCTCTGGGGTGAAAACCCAGTCTCTTTCATCTAGAATCCAATGTCCTTGGGACCCGATGTGAACACGTCTGTCCAGTGTTGCTTCCCACAGTTTTGCCTCATATGGCTTACGACCGAGCCAAATAGAAAGAGCCGGTGTCCTGGGAATATAAATGGAAACAACAGCGTCTTAAATATTTAACAGCCGTGACGCTCTTAGTGGAAGCTCTTGATGAAGACGTAACAGATTTTATTTTCTTAAGTTTTATTATTTATTTATTTTTAAAAAAAAATATTTCATTTATTTAATTGACACACAGAGAGAGAGAGAGAGCCAGAGTGCATAAGCAGGGGGAGCAGCAGCGGGAGAGGGCGAAGCAGGCTCCCTGTTGAGCAGGGAGCCAGACACGGGGCTCGATCCCAGGACCCTGGGATCCTGACCGGAGCTGAAGGCGGAGGCCTCACCGACTGAGCCACCCGAGCGTCCCAAGACATCTTACTTCATAGATGTTATTGATTCATTCACATTAAACTGATGGCCAACAGCATTACAACTGAGGCCTGAAGGAAGCTTATCTCACATTTTCTCCGTAAGGCACAGCCCAGCCTTCTTATACAGAGGAGCAGTGGACAGCCCGTCCTCATTGGGGGGCAGTTTAAATAGTGAGATCACCAACCCAAAGCACAGAAATAATAAGCAGGAAAACATGGCAGTAGACATGCGGGGAAAAGGAAGCCTGCTCACAGTCTGCGAGCTGAAGTAAGAAGGCAGAGCGTCACCTTGCTGTGGCTCAGCTGGGAAGGTACCTGTCAAGACACTGAAGAATTATCACTGCTGTGTACGAGTCCTTGAATGACTTCAGAAGCACCAAGCGCATTGATTTCAGGGCGGCAGATAAAGTTTAGCGAGTAGGCAAATTTGCAAATCCGGAATCCGTGGATGGCGAGGATTGACTATATTTATTTCAACCTTGCATTGCTGTTAGTTAATAAGCACTTCTCTTTCCTGATAAATTATAATTTTCTTTTTTTAAAAAAGATTTTATTTATTTGGCAGAGAGAGCGATCACAAGCAGGCAGAGAGGCAAGCAGAGAGAGAGGGGGAAGCAGGCTCCCCGCCGAGCAGAGAGCCCGTTGCGGGGCTCGATCCCAGGACCCTGAGATCAGGACCTGAGCCGAAGGCAGAGGCTTTAACCCGCTGAGTCACCCAGGTGCCCCAAATTATAATTTTCTTGAAAGAAGGAGTCGATGTTTTATCAATCTCTTCCGCACCACTAGCCCAACGCCTTGTTCATATTAAGTGCTCGATAAATTATTTATTACATTAATTAAAGGGACGAGGCGGAAATACCTACAGGTTTAGGGGTCCATCATGTTATTTCTTCATTGAAATTGTCTTTCCTTGAGATATTTTTAGTCCACTCGATGGGCTATGTTTTCGATTTATGTTCAGTAACGTATAATTGTCCTCCCCATCCTTAAAGGCACTTCTTCTTATTTTCTTATTTCTTTTCCTTATTTTAACACCAAAGAGATTGGGCAATGGATAATTTTATCTCTTGAAATTGTGCTCCCAATATAAACAGCCTGGTAAGGACGTAATTTGGTGCAGCTTTCCCAGCCCCCTCTGAGTTAGAAAGCCATGCCCTGTGTGTGTGTGGTGGACCCGCGATCCTATGAAGTACTGGGAATTGGACGGTAGGGTGGGAAGTGGGGGAGGAGGGGTCACAGGCTGTGATCGTGGGACATTTTTAGTTGTGGCCGAAGTGTGGTTTTTACCAGGGAGGATGCCACCGATCATCTTTTTCATTATTCTTGGTTCGTGCTTCTTACTCATGAATAAGAAATTCATGATTCTTTCCAATTTTTTTCCCCATTTAACAAGTTTGCCTTGCCTCTCTTTCCTCACTACCCTTTGCATTTGGAATGGAATGCAAAACTAATGAGGCTGTTTTGTGCAATGTCAGTGGGCTTTAGCTATATAAACTTATATCAAATCAAATTTTTCTCCATTGAAACAATAGCTATCTCTATAAAGATCACGAGATTGTCCACTCCCGCGGGAGACGGATAAGTATTCCACCAAGCAGCAAAACAGGTAGCTTTGGGAGTCACTGAAGAATCAGGTGATCAAGGTTATATTTTGAGGACAGATAGTTAGCCAGACTTTTTTTTCTAAAGAAATATTTCTTTAAAAAAACCTTTTTTTTAAGAGATTTTGTTTATCGACAAACCATAAGAGACTCCTAAACTCACGAAACAAACTAAGGGTGGCTGGAAGGTAAGGGGGGGGATAGGGTTATGGACATTGGGGAGGGTATGTGCTATGGTAAATGCTGTGAAATGTGTAAGCCTGATGATTCACAGACATGTACCCTGAGGCAAATCAGACATTATATGCTAATAAATAAATAAATTTTTAAAAAGATTTTATTTATCTATTTCAGAGAGACAGAGAGAGAGAACAAGCAGTGGAGAGGGGGAAACAGGCTACCCATGGAGTGGGAGCCTGATGCGGGCCTTGATCCCATGACCCCGGGATCACGACTGGAGCTGAAGGCAGCCGCCGAACGAACTGAGCCACCAGACTTTTCAAAGCTCATTAAATAACGCACATTCCATTCAGAATCCAAGGGAGATCACCAGTTTTCCACTCTTTGGGCCCATTGTTTTCAATAGGGTTACATTTTAAGAGCCACAGTATAGGAGAATGTGATCAGGAATGAGCACCGTCCTTCTGTTCTATCTGACACATTTGCCTTTGCAACACTTTGCAACTAATTCCGTCAATAGGGCGGATCTATCCTCCCTCCCGGTGATTCTGGTCTGGCCTAGTAACTTGCTTTGGCCAACAGAATGCGGTACTCGGGACAACGTATCACTTTCAGGCCTAGGTGTCAAGAGGTCTTAGGCCCTTCGTCTCTCTCTGCGGTCGGCCCAGCCTTCTGCAGGACAATAGTCTGCCGCACAGACATAAACCGTTTTAGAAGCAGCCAGTCTCCAGCTCACCTGGAAGCCACGAGCCCAGCCAAAACTAGAAGATCCACGCAGTGGAGCCCTGCCGCGATTTTAGACCAAAATGAATGGTTGTTGTTTCAAGTCATTAAATGTCGTTATGCAGGAAAAGCTGATGGGTACAAACCTTCTAAAAGAATCCAAATTTTAGTCTAGTGGGCATACAAGACTAGTGACCTGAAAATTATTTTCTAACTACTCCAAAACTGCAGTATTTTCAGGGATTTAGAAACTTAAGAATCCTTAATTAACAAAGTTTGGCTTTGGCCATTTCAGTAGTCTTTCTGCTGGCGGGGTCACAATGGTTAACCTATGCCCGGTAACAGTAAAAGTGTGCATTTCTTCTTTGTAGTTAGCAACTGAATTGGAAATCCCGGTAGGAGGGGTAGGGAGCCTCCGGCAGGGACTTTTATTATCAGGAAATATTGCAAAAAGAAACACAACAACACCCCCCAACAGCTCTGCTCTCTCAGGATTTGCATTCTGCAAGGCGGGAGGGAAGAGAGAGCATGTATGTAAGTTCTAGTGGGGGATTTTCCTTCAATAAGAAATGTGAATTTTCAGCGAGAACCTCTCCATATACTTACTGTTTGTGCACATTAAGTGAAATACATCTAGCGATCGTAATTAGAATGGATATTACAGCGAGAACCTTTCAAGTAGGGAAAGAGAAAACTCTTATGAAATTGAGTCGTGAGTGCATTAAAATCATCCTGAGCTGTTTTAATTCTATGTCTTCATGGAGACACATTGGGGTCCCAATGATGGGAAGGTGCTCAAGAACAGTTAGCTCTGGTCGTGACAAGACATGGACTGAAAGAAGCAGGTATAATTGATTTTAGGGAAAGCCTATTCACACAGACTGATGCCCTGCCTTTCATCTCAAAAGACAAAAATGTAGTCTCCTATAACACAGGCGACTTGATGTTCACCTGTGAGAGCATTTATGTCCATTTTTGTGAGTTGTGTGCTTTAAGTGCTCATTGTTTTCCTAGTGATGACTTGAAACAAAATGCTCTCTCTTTTTTTTTAAGGTTATTTATTAGGTTATTTATTTATTTGACAGAGAGAGAGCGATCACAAGTAGGCAGAAAGGCAGGCAGAGAGAGAGGGGGAAGCAGTCTCTCTGCCAAGCAGAGAGCCTGATGTGGGGCTGGATCCCAGGAACCCGGGAGCATGACCTGAGCCGAAGGCAGAGGCTTTAACCCACTGAGCCACCCAGGCGCTCCAATGCTCTCTTTTTTTAATAATACTCATGCATGGTCATGGTATAAGATCACTAATGTCCGAATAGCGAAAAGCAAGGCTCCTCCGTGCTCTCTCCTCTCTGACATCCGCTTCCCCTCCCCCAAGGCGAGCCCTGTCTCCCTGCTTGGATTTGTGCGCATGCTCAAAGAGATTTTGTATGGTGGGGGGCAGACATTTACAGGCATGTATGTGCGATAGAGAATACGATGTGCTCAGCAAACCTCATTACTGCTTTTGTTTTCTCTGGCCACTAAGCTAAGTGATGTTCTCAGCCTCACTTGCATTCAGATGAGGTCTTGGCCAGGGCACTGGGAGAGGGGCTCTATGCCCAGACCCTGCTCCTGGAACCCCCATCAGACCCTTCCCCTGTTCTCTCTTATTTCCTCGACCCCCTTCCAGAGACCCCTGTTGGAGTGTTTCATGACTCTAAGTGGTTGGCTTTGCTGTGGCCATTACCTTACTGTAGTGGTTCTCAATTGGGAGTGACCTTCCTAGGGGGGACATTTCACCAAGTCCCGAGGCATTTTCACTTGTCACAACTGGGTACTGGCGTCTAGCGGGACATCGAGGCAGGGATGTTGCTAAAACATCGCACGATGCCCATGAGCGCTCGCCCTCCCCTCCCCCACCGGAGAATGCAGGAATTCTCCCCATGCAACCGCAGCGCTGCTCCCGAGGCCCCTGGCTAACGCCGGTTTGTGCGAAGGTTCCTTCACGTCGCCCAGAACTGACCATTCTGTGCTATCGAAAGCACCTTGCTTTTTCCTCCTGCTAACCTCTTGAGCAAAACATTCAACTCTGTACTCCTTTGCGTGACTTCTTCTGCAAAGCCCCCTTATTTTCTCAAGAAATCGGCTCAGGCAGGATGGGCAAGGAGAGGGGCTAACAGGGCCCGGGGAGCATTTTGGAAAGCCATTAACAATAATAACCATAATCGTGTGTTAGGATGCGCAGGGCTGTGTGGTCTGCCTTACCTCCAGCCTCTGGGCCCAGGGTTTACAGCTTCTGAGAACAAGGGGAAACCCGAACTGAATCCCTCCTGCTGACCAGGTGCAAAGACGGTGAATTTATTTGAGCGAAGGCGAATAGTGACTCCGGCTGGCTCCCCTCAAAGCGGCCTGGGCAGACCTGGCTGAAAAGGGGCTCAGATATAAGGTCGTTTCGTTGCAGATCTTACCATGGGGAGCGTTTCTTGCCGGTCGGTTCTGTGCACGCTGTTGGTGACCCCTACCCTTTGGGGTGGGCTTTGGCCTTGCCCTGCGTGGGAGAGTTAGTGCTCATCTAGTCAGGTCAGAGATTTGAGAGTGTGATGTGATCTCAGAGCTCCCATTTTGTGGATGAAAAAGAAAAATGCCTGGAGCGTCCTCAAAATATTTAGGGAATTAGGGTCTAAAACCCAGCTCTTCAGATCTGTGCTTTTGCCTGTTGTGTCCTTCGTCCTCCGCATCCTCCGATCCCACACCCCTTCACCCGGTATTTAATCAAGCATTTCTTTTGTGCCGGACGCTGTTCTAGATCAATCTCTCAGTAGCAGAGTGGTGCTCTACGTCACCGTAGCCGGAGGAGACAGGCAGAAGCAAGATTTGCGAGAAGTCAGGAAAGCACATGTTATGTTAGGGGGAGACAAACGGAATAGAGGAAAACAAAAAGTAGACCAGGGTTAAAAAAAAACTTCTGGAGAATCTGAATGTAGGGACAGGCAGGCATTGTATCGTATTTTAATTTATTTATTTATTAGAGATTTATTTATTTAAGAGAGAGAGAGAGAGAAAGAGTGAGTGGGCGAGGGTAGGGGTGGAGGGAGAGGGAGAGAGAACCCTCGCGCACACTCCCTGCTGAGCGCGGAGCCCAGCCTGGGGCTCTGTCCCAGGCCCCTGAGATCAGGACCTGAGCGGAAATCCAGAGTCGGGTGCTTAACCAGCTGAGCCACCCAGACGCCTCTGGGCCGGCATTTTCAATATGGAAGGGGTTGGTCTCCCAGAGAGGACGATGCTTGGACAAGGGCTCATAAGAGTCTGGGAGGGCCTTCCCTGTCCAGGCTGAGGGACGACTCCAGGCAAAGCCCCTGAGGCTGGCGTCACCACCGTCTCTGTTTATACAGGGCAGTGTCCCCCTATGCCTATCACATCCTGCCTCACGATGACCGGTGCTGCCTTTCGGTCCCCAGGAATCTCGTTTTGGAAAATCCATGATACGGTCGCCCTAGCGTGCACGGATTCGATCTGACCTGTTCCAGGACCTGCAAGGACAGCAGTGCGAGTGAGGGCTTGTGAGGGCAGCAGGAGATGGGGTCTGTAGGCATCTCCTGTCGCCGTTCTAACACATCCCACAGGCTTGGTGGCTTAGAGTGACAGAGGTCAGATGTCTAAAATGACTCTTAGAGGGTTAAGATCAAGCTCCAAAGGACTGCCTTCTTTCTGGATGCTCTAGGGGACAATTCAGTTCCTTGCCTTTTGCAGCTTCTAGAGGCTGCCTGCATTCCTCAGCTTTTGATGTTTTCCTTCATCTTTAAATCCAGCAGCAGTGGGTTCGTCCTTCTCACGCGGCATCACTGTAATCTCCTCTTCTGCCTCCTTCTTCTACGTTTAAGGATCCTTGTAGTTACATTAGAATCGCTGAGACAATCCAGAATAATCTCCATATCTTGAAGTTAGCGAGTTAGCAATTTAGCAATTGGCAGCACTTAAGGTAGTCATAGGTTCAGGTGGACGTCTTTGCGGAGTCATTTTTCTTCCTTCCACAAAGTCTAAGACGTAAGTCGGGGAGAGTGCTGAGCAGTTGTACAGGACCTTGGAGGCAAGACTAAGACTTTGGCTTTCTTCTGAAAGGAAGGATACCCTCGATAGTTTTGAGCAAAGGCACTCTCTGACTTCCGTTCATGTGTTTGTTTTAAAGAGAGAGAGAGCATACATGGGAGTTGGGGGGTGGGGGCAGAGGGAGAGGGAGGGACAGAACCCCAAGCAGCCTCCACGCCCAGGACAGAATTCCGCTGGGGGCTTGATCTCACAACCCTGAGATCATGACCTGAGCCGAAACCAAGAGTCAGAGGCTCAACCAACCGAGCCACCCACGCGCCCCAATCTGACTTCTTAAGAGGACCCTCCAGGCCCTGCAAGGGGCAGGGCTGGAATCAGGAAGTCAAATTAGGAGGCCCTTGTAAATGCAATCTTGTTGTCCAGTCACAGAAAATGGTGGCGCCCACAGGGCTCTAGCCTAAAGGTGATGAAGAGTGAGTGGATCCTGAACACAACAGTAAGGGCGAAGGATAAGGATTGGATGGACACGTGTCAAAACTCAGGGCGTCAAAGAGGGGCCCAAATGTTTCCACCTGGCAGCCGGGAAAACCGCTCTCCCAATCGCTGAGATTGCGAAGAGGGTAAACACAATGTTAACTCTTTATGCGTTGATTTATTGTTTTGCAATGCAGTGTGTGTGTGTGTGTGTGTGTGTGTCTGTGTGTGTGAACCTGCGTGCCGGGGGGGGGGGTGAGCTTCTAAAAAGAGCTATTGAGTCCCCCAGTTTGTACTCCGGGAGCACCCTTTTATTGCTATTGAATAAATGACTGCTTGGTTTCCATGGAACCTGTGACACCACCTTTCAGTGGCTTGCATTCCCCGTGGAATCCCTTTGCTGAGCTCACAGAACGGTCTTGCTTCACCCTTGTCCGCTCCCTTTCCTGGACGTTCCTGCTCCCAGATGACTTGCACTTCCCAGAACACACAGGCTGGTTCTGCACCTGGAATGCCCTCCAAACTGGCAACGAGTGCAGGGACTGACTACACTAGAATTTTCCCAGGGAAGGGATTCAAGAGGCAGCCTCGGAACTTACTGAAACCCACTGCATCAGAAGCCCCAGGAGTGAGTCCCAAGGATCTGCACAAAACAAGATTCTACTGTTCTGTGGCTACGCGGGTGTGACCTCAGACCGGCAGCCTCAGCCTCGCCCGTAAGCTTGTCAGGAACGGAAATTTGGGTCCCACTCAGGGCTGACGCATCGGCGCTGCTGGGAACCGGGCCCCGCAAACTGTCCCGACAAGCCCTCAGTCAAGTTTGAGAGCCGCCGGCGCAGTGGCAAGGATTCTGCACTTTTAAAGCCCATCTGATGTGGGTTTGAAGCCAGGTTCTAACACACATTCATCTGTGGCCACAGGCAAGTCTCAGAGCCTCAGTCTTCTCGTCTGTAAACTGGGGATACTGGGGTAGCTAGCTGGCGGATTCGAGGCTGTGGCAGCCAGTAGATTTCTAATAAATGGCGGCTTCCCCCCCCTTCCCCCACGTCTTCTTACTCTGCTGCTCCCTCTGCGGGGGCTTCCTGTGGGGTAGGTGTGGGTTCGCGACGCATCTTTCCCACTAACTAGCTGGGGGAACCTTTGGAAGGTTCCAAATGAATGCATTTGTGGGGCGGGATGATGGGGGCAATTAAGGATATTTGCACCTACATCGCATCTGAATCTTCACACACAGTGGGGCTCGTTTTAGGTACTCAGTGAATACGAGCAAATGCAAAAGGATTTTAAGGTCCGGAGGTCTTCAGGCCTCCTTGGACACCAGTATTTGTAAACTTGAGGGGAAGGAGTCCAGCCTTTGCCCCGTTTACTGCTTTGTCTTGTGAACTGTCTGCTGTCCCTGCTCACGGGTGACCCTCTGTGCAGATCCCTCCCCGTCTCCCCCTCCTGCCCTCCCTCCATACCTAGCATCCCACTTAGCCTCATCCGTGGTTAGTCCGCTGCGTAAAACGTGAGACTCTCGGGGAACAGCATTATACCTTGCGAAGGCGTTTATTTTATCCCTAACAGGGTGATGCCGCAGACCCCGGGGTCTGTCTGCTAGCCTTTCCTCATCGCTTCAGCACAGGTTGGGTTGCTTTTGGAGGAAGTCGAGATGAGGCTAATTAATCCCTCAGCTCGATTTTGTTGTCATCCTAGGGAACCAGATCGCCTCCCTGGACTCGTGGAGCCCGCGGAGCTGCGCGGACTGCATATGGGATAAGCCCGACGCCTCAGACCCCGACAACTGTCGCCGCCGTTTCCGTCGGCTCACCCTACAAGAGACAGCTGGGCGGGAAAGGCAGACACAATACTAGACTACTGTAGCGTGGAAGTTTCTATTTGTATCTTTCCCAACTGGCATGTATGCCTTTTGTAACCAAGAGGAGCCCACTCTTTGGCACCGATGGGTTCATTGGTGTGACAAGGGTCCTTTTACGCTGGCCTTGCAGTTTCTCTGCAGCCCTGGAAGTCAGCTATTTTTGGCAGCTGTCCTTGGCTGCCGCTCCCCTGCACCTTCGGATCCTCACGAAAAGTGACTGTGTGCAGAGACATCAGCTAATGCCTGCTCAAGGGTTTCCTGGAGAGCCTCTGGGCTTCGCTGCAAAACCAAGCCAAGCAAAACCCAATCTGCCTGGCCTTGAGCTGTTTACCATGTGTCTCTTTCTTCTCCAGAGAATCTCCAAGGAGTCCTTCACTTTGAACAGTGCACCCTCCAATCAAACAAAGCTTGCTTAACAAAAAGAACAGGCAAAATGTTGCCTTTTGCTTGTTCGCCCTATCAGGAGTGTTCTTGAGGAGTTGAGTCCCTTGACATTTCCTCTCTGCTGACTCAAAATAATAATGGAGAACAAGACGCTGGGAGGATGAGAAAGAGAAAAGGCAAGACCAGATACCCGGAGACTCTGGGGGAGAGCCCAGTTTTGCTCACCCCTCCCCCGCTTTTCTGGGCTGTTGTTTCAAAGAGAGCTTGGTCCCATCAGACCTGCAAGGAAGCCCGGAAGGAGAGTGGCCTTCAGGAGGGTGGGGCCTCTCCATGTGCTTTTCATAGTGGTTCTGAGGACCCTGAAGGCTTGTGGGATATTGCACAATGAAACGCTGGGCCGTTATGTGTGCAGTGGGTTTTTGCTTCCTGTGCATTTCTCTGAAAAACTTGCCAGGTTATCGACCGTTATCACCATCGTGCAGAATTTATGAAAGCTTCTAGGCAGTCATCTGTGCCACCGCTTTATGTTCTTTCTATTTTGCCCTAAGAAATTTTCTTTTGCGCTTAGGAGCCCTCGTAGCTCTTGCATTTTAAGATGTATTCGTCGTTTAAAGAATGAAATCAACACATCACCTGTGCCAAAATTAAAATTTCTGGGAAGGCAAACTTTTGCCAGATGAGAGCCTTCAAAAAAAAAAAAAAATGTGCTGAAAAAAAGAGGACCAACCATCTCTTTTTCGTGATTGCCCTGGAGCTAACAAGTCACTATAAGTGCAGGCCTTGATAAACAGAGGTGACCGAAAGATGGTGTTTTAGACACTCAGAAATGGAAGAAAATGTGTATAGGGTTTAATGAAAATTAATACCTCCCACCCCGAGAAAGTCATTGGCAATGACAGCGAAAGAATTACATTTGAGAAAAAAATGTATCACATCAGCAGATGGCTGTCTCAAGGATCTAACAAAAACATTTTATATGGGGAGGGTTTTTTTAAGTTGAAAAAAAGTCACCTCCTCGGAAAAGACAGGAATGTGTTTCCTGAGCATAAGGGATTTGCACCGGGAGATTTGCTCCTACCTTGCGAGGTAGGGATTGTGTCAGCAGAGTGGAAACACAGAGAACAAAAAGGGCGATTGTATTTTTCCGTACCTGGCTTCGGAGAGCCCAGCAGCCAGGAAGGAGTGTGATTAACTCCTCCAGGTGCACATTCCACCCAGCCTTGGCCAAGAGGTGAGTGTGGGGTCAGGAGACGGGTCCCCACGCCCTCAGAACGTGGCTCCGCAGCTCTGCGGTGGGCGTGGACCCCTTCAGACAAGGTGTGTTTGTGGCTTCCGGTTGTTCTAGCCAAGGGAGGTGTAAGAATGAGCCCAGCAGCTAGAACAAGAGGGAGTTCACAGTGTGTCTGGGAGGAGTGGGTGTTGGCTCTGGGGCCCAGGGACAGTCGGTCAGGGTGATGGTCCCCTGGGTGGTGATTCTCAAAGTAGGGGTGCCTTGTGGTCACCTGAGCTGTGGGTGAAGACGTGAGAAATCTGCACACCATCCTTTACCACCATGCTTTGCCATTTACAATCCAGACTGCTTTGGTCCTTTTTAAACTCACCAGCAAGTGATTTCATTATATTTTGAGTAAGCAACAGCCTGGTTTTATGGAATGCACATTTTCTTGGACATAACAGAAATCACATCTCTTTAGTTCTCTTTGGCTATTTTACAAATCAGTCCAAACAAAAATGTATGGCGGGAACGACAAAAAGAACTGATATATTTTTTTTTAAGGAACTGATTTTAAAAAAATGTACGATGCATGTTTTTACTGTATAGATGCTAACAATGTAAAAAAAAAAAAGGACAATTTTGGCAATTGAGAAGAGCAAAAGTGCTTAAAATGTTACTCTGTCCTTAAAAGAGTGAATTATTTGTGGAACAGGTTATTGGGTCAACCTCGTGATTTGGAAAATATTTTATTCATGTATCCTTTACTTGGGCGTAGAGAATATTAGCTGGTGCTAGGCAGGCCGTGTGACAGCTTTGTGGCCGTGTGATAGCTGAACCACACATGGCCTGTTGCTGAGGTTGGGCATCACACTATGTCCAACCACCCTATGGAAATCCTCCGTCATTTTGTTTTTGACTTTGTGTTTTGAAAGTGCAGTGCAGTGGGACAATGGAGCATGAAGCTGGGATCGTGGGGATCACCGAGTCACTGCTGCTACCCTCTGCCCCTGGGGGCACAAAGGGCTTAGGGTCATCAGGCATGAGCTCTACTAGCTCCTTCGTGGGCCCCCAACCCTTATGCGGGTCCACACTAGTCTCATGAGTATCACAGCGTCAAAGAAGTACAACGGTACAAGTCATGACAGGGCAAGGAGGCCATCAAAGACAGTTTGCTTTTGCACAAAGTGCCTTTTTGCCCTCTGCCTCACAAATTATGTGGTAGGTCTGAGTGGAAGTCATATACAGACCCATCTTTACACGGTAGGACGCTGCCCGCAGGTCAGAGAAAGGGGAAGACGATGACTCATTTCCCCACACACAATTCAGAAGGAAGAATTCAAACGGGCAATTTCTTCTCTTAAATTCCTAACATAGTTCTATGAAGGTCTCAAATTAAAAAAAAAAAAAAATCCATCCGTCGGTGCTCTGCTTATTTTTAAAAACTGCTAATCAGCTTCGGTTGTCCCCGGTGCAGGTCTGTGCCGGGCTGAGCGGCGAACGGAATGGGGCTCGAAAGGCTCTGTGTGGTACACAATGGACACAGGGCCCCTGAGCCAGCTGCCCCTGGTTCCTGACCTGTGGGCCGCTCCCTAGGTGTTTCCGGGTGTTTGAAGGCGCAGGGAGGGAATGGAGGACATGAGCCCCAAAGTCAGAAACCTGCATTTGCCCTGCCAGAAGAAAAAGAAACGCCTGAGCCACGGAGGCGGAGGCCGTCACGAGAGCAGAATGGCCAGCTCCCCAGTCTTTGCTCATGTCATTGGACTCATCGTCATGCTTTGCCCCCGCCTGAATTGTGAGCCTTGTTCCAGCGGCTCTGCTGTGGCTTTTTGAGTCCTTGGGAGACTAGGCCTGGCACTCTCTCCCCCCTCCGCGAAACAGAGGACCGTTGGCATGAAGTAACGTCGGCAAGCAGTTTGAAAAAGTATATATTTTAATGTCATTAAAAACGGCAAAGTGGAAACTTAACTTCTGTATACTTTTTAAATTAGTGGTTCTCAAGTGGGGGTGATTTCAAAAATTGAGATACTCGGGGCCATATCCCAGACTAAAGAAATCCCAATTTCTTGGATAAAAGACCTCAACGTGAGGCAGGAATCTATCAAAACCCTAGAGGAGAACATAGGCAGTAACCTCTATGACATTAGCCACAGTAACTTCTTTCAGGACATGTCTCCAAAGGCAAAGGAAACAAAAGCGAAAA
>CM052801.1:4464432-4534723 GCA_028533885.1 Nasua narica | reverse complement strand
TCTTCAACCCCAAAGCCAAAACAACATAAACAACCAACCAGAAAAGAAGCCCCTCCCAACAAAATCCAAAGAGAAAACCCACCCAAACTCTGCCTCAGCTGTTCTGGCTGAGGTCTTGTGAGCTCCGGGGGCTCTTTTCTGCTCTCTCCTCTCCCTGGAGAGAGATTTAAGGCCTTTAAATGCCATTCTGTGCACACGTCACGTAAAAATGGTCTGGCACAGGGGAGAAATTGGCAAATGTATAGTTCACAATCTGTTCCCATCACAAGAAGCCAGATTCAGCAAGAGCTCCATTGGCTTCTCCAAGCCAGGTTGTGCCGCGTCTTGAAGGGGTCGGGGACTCCTGGGGGAGGAAGAAGACAGGCGCTGGGGCCCCGTGTGGGGCTGCTGGATGGGGCTCCTCCCGCCCGCGTCCGGGGGTAGGAAGCTGTCCCATGTCCATCTGGAGAGTGAGGAGTCTCGGCTTTCAAAACTGGGCCGAAAAAGAGAGGCACCTTGAAAACTTGGGAGTTTCTGTAGGGTCTCTGCATGTTGAGAGTGGTAGATGGGGTCTGTCCCTGCCGGCTGGGGCTGCCTTAGCGAAGTAACAAGTAACGCCACGTGGATGGCTGAAGCAGCGGGAGCCTGTGTGCAGGTCTGAGAGGGAGCTGTCAGGAGCTCTGGATCCTCCCGAGGCCTCTCTCCTGGGCGTGTTGGCAGCTGACTTCTCCCTGTGTCTTCCCTGCCTGCGTGTCTAGGTCCCCATCTCCTCTTTTTACGACGATGCTAGTCATTGTAGATGGGGGCCCACCCTCATCACCCCATTTCATTTCATTTAGTCACCTCCTTCAAGACCCTGATTCCAGATACAGTCAGATTCTAAGGTAGTGGGAGTTAGGATTGCAACATAGAATTGGGGTGGGGGGAGACACAACGGAGCCCCTAACAGGGTTGGGGAGACCGCTCTAGAGGCTTGGTGCGGGAGGGGCAGAGGGTGGGGGACGGCTCTCGCCCCGCCCCTCCTGCAGCCTGGGGTGTGCGTCCTGGGGGCCTGGGGGTGGCTGGGGGCTGCAGTGTGCAGAGAGAGGAGGCTTGCGGAAGGGAGGGAGCTCGTGGTGGGGAGGGCAGCTCTGAACTGCGAGGCCCGGACCATCTCCCTTCAGGACAGCTGCAATTTTAATTCTCTGTCCTGGGAGATGAGAGATTTTTAAAAAAGAGATTACTTCTCTATTCCCTCTTCACCACGCAGCCTGAGGGTCAGCTGAAAATGGTACTAGAGACAAGCTTTTCCTGAGTCATCTCTTTTATGGCCTGAGTTGTGTCTTATTAATGTCTGTGTCCCCAGAGTTTACCATAGTGCTTGGCACCGAGGAGGGAGCCCCAGGTATGTTTGTGGAATAATCATGTGGCTTTTCAAGATGTTAATTTAATCTTCATTGATCCCACGTGACAGAAACCACAAAGCCTTTGTTGTGAAATGATAACTGGTAATTATTAAAAGGGGAGTTCTCTCTTTTTAGTTGCTTGACCTGGGGAGAGGATGTGGAGGTTCTGATATGTGGATTTCCTCAAGGTGTTCTCAGAAAGGAGATGTTAAAAAAGAAAGGAAGGAAAGGAGGGAGGGAAGGAGAGAGGGAGGCAGATGTCCAGGGGCTAAAGTCTGTTGGAGCTATGGTTTCAACAGCCTTTATTAACATTTGATTCCAGTGTGGGGTGGCTAGGAAGAGTCTGGTGATCTCAGGATGCTTCCAAATTTGTGTGGAGCTGCGTTGAAGTCCAGCCTTGGCAGTGTCCACAGAAGCATAGAGGATTCTGTGACCAACAGACGGAATGATGGAGGAAGTCTATTTTGTCCCGGACCCTCCCAGGGCATTCATGATCTTCCCCCTTTATTCACGTTTTAAAGCTCACTGAGTTCCATTTGTCCCCAGAGCCTCCAGGACAGAATTTGCAGGGCACTGGGCGAAGACTGAGGGAGTTGAGTCACTTTGGCACCCTGCATTGCCGTGCCAAGCACAATGTCACATTCTCTTCTACTGAACCCCGCCAGCAGGAATCCGTTATCGGTAAGTCGATAGAAATCATATAATTATGTATATAAGCTGTGGCTTGGGCTTCCAGTAGGTAATTAATGAGAGGCCAGAGGTGGGGGAAAATGGAATCATTCACTCATTCTTTCAAGGCTTTTTGCTGCTTTCTAAATTCTTGGGTCTTTTTGTGTATTTTATTGTTTGTCTTTGCTGTTTATTTGGAGGTGGCTTGTTTGATGTACAGGAGTGGGAAGCGAAAGGAAATTACTCCTTGGTGCACCAGAGGAAGGTGGAAATAATCAGAGTGCACATTGGTGGGTTTTGCCTGTTTCCATGGCCATTCCCTGTCTTTTGGTTAAAACAAGTAAAGTTTCTTTAGGGAACACTTGACTGTCACTCTGTGACATACAGAGCTCTGGCGATAAACTTGGGTACCAGGTCTGGCCAAATAGCATGTCACATCCCTTGGCTACAGTGACGGTTTAGGGAAGAGTCTGTCACTCACGATGATCCAGAAACAGGCAGATATGGGCTTTTGCTACAATTGCTGACAAAGAGATTTCTTTCTTTCTTGCTAAACTGGTAACATGTTAAACTAGTTATGATAAAATCCATCTTCTTTATCAGTACTTGAGATAGAAGATAGCACTGAGAAACATGGTGCCGAGGAATAGAGAGAGACCCTATTAGGTAGCATTTGATCACCTGGATCTAGCCATACCTGAAGGCCACACGTGCACTGTTCAATGTACCAGTGTGTTCCTGGAAAAAAAAAACTTTCTTTTCCCCCCCTTTGCCTAGTTTGATTTGGGTTGCTAATACTTGCTCCTAAAAAAATATTTACTGGCTTATTAGAATGATAATCTATGTTTTGTAGAGAATTCAAGTGATAATTGGATTACTAGTGTCATAGAGAATTTACCTCTTTTCCTTTTATTTTTATTATGACATATACCTCTGGACATAAGAGAGCATTCAAAGTATATACATTCTAATGAGTAATAATAAAAGAACTACTAGTAATCACAAGTTGAGAAGGGGAATGTTGCCAGTCGCATAGGAAACCCCCACGATCACCAACCATCATTGCCTACCAGAATTTATCACTATTTTGACTTTGGGGATAATCGTTTCCTTGTTTTTCTCTATATTTTACTGCACATATGTACCCTTAAACTGAATGGATTTCGTATTAATGGAACTGTATCGTGTGTATCTTGAGGGGCGGGTCTTGCATCTGTCAACTGTGTTGCATATATCTCGCATCTGTTGCTTGACATTACGTGCGTGATGTTCTCTCCGCTGAACTATATAGTTCACTCATCCTCAAGCCTATCACAGCATTCAACATATGACTGTACCACAGTGTATTTATCCATTAGGGAGCATTTTTTGGTACCCAATGTTGATAGTGGAGAATTTATTGAAGTTGATCGGTCCAACAGAGCTCATATTGGAAACTAACTGAAATGTTATGTCCTGCTCTTTGCGGAAGCCTGATCTTGAATCAGCCCAGCCATCTGCTGTCCTTGGTTCACATCCAAACTGCTGATGGCCACCGAAGAAAAATTGCACAATGGGGTGAATTCACGTTACTATGGATCATGATTTTCAGCCCCAGCTGGGCCCCCGTGAGAGCGAGTGATTCTGTGAGGCCGTCTTCAGCTCTCCCTGTTCTTCTAGACCCAGGCTCTTTGGGCTGGCATGGCTCCCTCCCGGCCCTTTTCCACACACTCTCAGCAGATGACCTTGACTAATGGGGGTCATCAGGTAGAATGTTGTTCGTTTCTTAATGTGGCAATGATGAATCTCATCTGCATCTATGCCTACTACCTTCCCGGCCATCTCTGGGGCCCACCTGCCCTTCTTTCTAGGTAACACCTGCACCTGTGCCCTCCCCCCTCCTCAGTAGCTCTTGCCCTTGGCTCCTTGCTACCCTTCCCGCCCACCTCTATCTCTGACAATGTCTGTGATAACCTTGCCTTCATCGCCCTCCCTCCATACTGGGTCATTGTGGTTCTCACTTGGATTATTGCCAGTCTTCCTAACTGGTCCCCTGGAACACTTGAATCCTTTAGGTCAAGTCATCTTCCTCTGTAGAAGCCACAGTGATGTTTCTGGAAGGCCATCCCGATTGTATGAATGTGTATTGGTTTCCTCGGGCCGTTGTAGCAAATGAACATAAATTTGGTGGAAGGGGGTGCAAAGGCATTGTCACAGCACGGATTTATTCTCCCACTGTTCCAGAGGCCACACGCCCCGAGATCAAAGTGTCTGCGGGAGGGGTTCCTTTGGAGCCTCAGGGGAGAATCTGTGTCATGGCCCTTGCTCAGCTTTTGGTGGCTACTAGCCATCCTTGGCTTGTCAACTCGCCTCTACAATCTCAGCCCTGGTCTTCGACTGGCCTCTTGGGTCTCTGTGTCTCTGTGGGTCTCTGTGTCTTGGGTCTCTGTGTTCCTCCCCTTTCTGTTATAAGGGCAGCAGTCATTGGATTTAGGGCCCGCCCCAAATCTGGGATGATCTCATTTCAAGGTCCTAACTTTATTTACATCTTACAAACCCCTTCTTTGGTCACATTCCGAGGTACCAGGAGTTAGGACTCGGTTCTGTGTATTTAAGGCTGCTGTGTGACCCATCACTTGCCCCCTTGCTAAAAATCTTCCAGTGGGACCCCCTTTTCCCTTTCAGGGCATAGCTTATAAACCCCTTAGCCTGAAACACTTTCCCCAGCCGACACAACCTCTTGGCTCCCCATGCCTCTCTGCTTTGTCCCCGTGTTCCTCCCTGTGAAAGGGTCTTTCTCTCCCAGTGCCCCCCCTTAATTAAGTCTCAGCTCAGCAATGCCCCCCTTCCCTCTGAACTCCCCCATCTTCCTCCAAGTCCACAAAGGGCCCTGTGTAGACATCATCCGGAGACCTCACAACTAATAAATCCCCAAACCATGAAAACCATCCCCAAACCCAACCAACGCAGCAAATGGGAAATGTGTGAAACTTCATAAGGAATGCTTAATCTCAGGAAAAAAAAAAAAAAAGCAAAACACACGTACTCGTAAGTTAGCTGTCAGTAGTAAAGAAATTTTTTAAATCCTTATGAAAGAATTTGGTCGCTTTTGAAAACAACACCAATTACCCAGTACACAGAAATTGTTGATGACTATCAACAGAGGAGAAATACAAGTGTGGCCCTGGAATTTGGAAGAGGTAACCGATCATTACCATAATATTTTTATTTATTTATTTATTTTAAAAAAGATTTTACCTATTTATTTGAGGGAGAGCGAGGACAAACAGTGGGGAGGGGTAGTAGGAGAGGGAGAAGCAGATTCCCTGCCGAGCAGGGAGCCTGATGCGGGGCTCAATCCCAGGACCCTAGGATCATGACCTGAGCCGAAGGCAGATGCTTCCTTGAGCCACCCAGGTGCCCTATCATAACATTTAAATGGAAGTCTGTTTGTATGCACTTTAGGCCAAAATAACTGGACCACGGGGTGAATAGTCTACATAAGTCTACATAAGTCTACATTATCAGCATATTTAAATTATAATCCTGTTCAGAGATAGGACTAACTGGCTAGTATAACCAAAAAAAATGTGCTTAGTAGGGAGAACAATTTTTGGAACTTCAAATCACGGAGGAAAGGCAGACTTGGTGCCCAGGAGGTGCCAGAAACACAGAAGCCAAGACTTACCGTCACCACTGCCTTGGAGATGACATTTTGTTTGCGGACGGCTCTTGGGTTTTACTTCATCTTTTTTGTACTTCTATTTTTTATTGTGGTAAAATATACATAACACAACCTTTACCATCTTAACCAATTTTAAGTATATTTTCAATGGCATTAAGTACATTCACAGTGATTTTATTTCAAGGTACTGAGGAATTCCAGAATGAATATAGCGTAACTTAAAACCGGCTTGACCCTGGAGTTACCTGGGAATCTCCTTTTTTTCCCCACTGCATTTTCTGCTTTCCCTTCTGGAGTGTACTCTCTGGTTCGTAGGAGAAAAGAAACTTCAGATAAAGTGGGTTAGCTGTCAGGAAAGTAAGACGAACACCTGGTACCATCCAAATGGAGAGCCTTCAAGAAGCTCATGTGTCCACAGAATTCTGGAGACTTTGCAAGGGCTCCTCATGCCTCTGCTTGTAACCGAAGCTGTACGAAAATATAGTTTAAATAAGAAGAAAAACACGGAGAACTTGGACGATTCTGGTGTCTTCGGTTGGGGTGGAATTATTTCAAGCCTTCTCTTGGATTTTAATACTCACTTCACCACATTGGTGTGCACACGGTTTTAAAGAAATGTTCGTGCCACCTAACAGATTATCCTCCTTCTGCGCAGAAGCCTCTCTTGAGTGATCACTGAACCATGGATTGATGGCCGAGTACTTCGAATCTTGAGCTCTGCAAGGAAATTAATTTGCAAGAGAATGACATAAAGGTTCTCTGTTCTTTCTGTGAGAAAGTTTCTCCCAGATGATTTCTCAAGATGAGTAAAAGGAAAAGTGCATAATTGTTACTGTCACTAGATCATTTTCTCCTTCATTTTTTTTTGGGGGGGTCTATTCTTGTTCAAATTGTGTAGACAGCTTTGATCAGGCTACGATTGCCAAAGGATCCACTTGTGTGCTGGCCCCCCCCCCCCCCCACTGTCCTGCCGTGTCGTTTTCTCCCCTGAGGACAGACCCTCGACACCGCCCAAGCTGGTTTCCACCCTGTGCTTTGAGCTCTGCCAGGGTTTCCTTCAGAAGAGCTCGCAGTCAGAAGCCTCCACGATGGACAGTAGTGAATTGTGTCACCAAGTTTTTGAATATAGGAAACGGAACGCACAGGGCTGGGTTTTCACAACTTGGATCTAATATGGATTCCCAGACAGCTCTCCTCTTCCAAAATTACTCTGGTCATCCCACGGTGCCTACTCCCCAGCTCTGCACTTCAAGGGTTCCCGAAGGGCTGGCCTACTTTCCTGGAAGCAAAAAGGAGACACTCATTATCCACCGCCCCCATAGGAGTAAGAAAGATGATTTGTAGTCTGCTCTTACTGTGGGTCTTGATCGTGCAGACTTTCTTTTTTTGTGTAAGATGCTCCTAGTGTCTTAGTGGGACAACACACTTTTTTTTTTTTTGAAAAGCAAAACCTTCTGGGGGCACTTGGGTGGCTCGGTAATTAATCGTCTGCCTTTGGCTCAGGTCATGATCCCAGGGTCCTGGGATCAAGTCCCTCATCGGGCTCTCTGCTCGGCGGGAAGTCTGCTTCTCCCTTGCCTACTGCCCCTGCTTGTGTTTCCTCTCTTGCTGTCTCTCTCTCTCTCAAATAAATAAAATCTTAAAAAAAAATGAAAACAAAAAGGAAAAAGTTTCTGAAGAGGAAGATGGTGTCTACGATCCCGGTTTGCAGACTCACGAGTTGGTGGGGGCATTACCGACTCGTACTGAGGGATGCTGCCTGTGCCTTCTGCGTGACACCAGGCAGCCCTTGGGCTGGGTGAACTTAGCATTAATTGATCTCCAAGGCCAGTGAGGGTGAGCACACCAGCAATTTCCAAAATCAATTAAACGCTGCCTTGAGGCCCCGGAGCAGAGCGGAGGCCCCAGGAAAACGTCCCCTCCATTTGCTGCCTCCCACTTTAAATTTTACTGAGCAGGAAGACTCAGGGCCCGAGGCGTAGGTGGCCAGAGAAAATCAGGACACTCAGTTAACGTGTGTATTTTGGGGACACCACAAATAATGTTTTATGTCCCAGATATTACTGGGGATATGCTTTGCATGAGCAAGAAGTTCGTTATGTCCCATTTCACTTGTGTGAAGCTGGAGCCTTCGCTGAAAAATTCATCCTCCTTCTTCCTTTTCTCCTTTCGCTTAGCAAACCCTGTAGAGCTACAGGGACCAATGGGGTAGTCACAGGTGGCTACCAAGCTCTTGAAGTGTGGCTAGTCTGAATTGCTTTGTGAGGTGCACTTCTGAGACTTTGTGTGAAGGAAATGTGAAGGAAAAAAAAAAGGACAATTTTTAAAAAAGATTTTATTTATTTGACAGAGAGAGAGATCACAGGTAGGCAGAGAGGCAGGCAGAGAGAGAGGGGAAAGTAGGTTCCCCACTGAGCAGAGAGCCCGATGTGGGACTCGATCCCAGGACCCTGAGATCATGACCTGAGCTGAAGGCAGAGGCTTTAAACCATTGAGCCACCCAAGTGCCCCAAAAAAGGACAATTTCTTATTAACTTTAGTATTGATCATGTGATGAAATGACACTATTTATGTATTATGGGCTAAAATATGTTAAAATTAACTTGTTCCCTTTTTAATTTTTAGTATGGCTGTGAAATAATTTGGAATATGTGGCCTGCATTATGTTTGTTAGTACCTCTTTTTTTTTTTTTTTTTTTTGAGATTTTACTTATTTATTTGAAAGAGAGAATGAGAGAGAGAGCACGAGACTGGGGAGGGTCAGGGAGAAGCAGACTCCCCGCTGAGCAGGGAGACCAATGCTGAACTTGATCCTGGAATACCAAGATCATGACCTGAGCCCAAGGCAGCTGCCCAACCAACGGAGCCACCCGGGTGCCCCTGTTCGTCCCTCTTTAGAGCAGGGATTGGCAAATGTTTTCTGTGAAGGGCCAGAATGTAACTATTGTAGCCTTGGTGGGGGACTGAGTCTTTGTGGAAAGTTGTCAACGTGGTCCCTGAAGCCATAGACAATATGTAAACAAGTGGGTGTGGCCAAGTGCCAATAAAACTTTATTTATAGGGGCACCAGGCTGGCTCAGTCCGTAGAGCTTCTAACTCTTGGTCTTGGGATTGTGAGTTTGAGCCCCGTGTGGGTTAAAATAAAATCTTAAAATAAATATGCTTAAAAATAAAATTTTTTAAAAAGCTTTTTGAAAATAGGCAGCCCCTTATTTGGCCAACAGGTGTGGTTTGCTGATCTCTGCTAGAGAGGCATAGGGTTTTTGTGTCATTTTTAAATTGAATTCTCTCCATGTCTCTTAGCCTCATTGATTTGGAAAGAGCAAGAAAATATTTGTAAGTGGATAATTTACCTTTGTCAAGATGGTTCAACTACTAAATAGGAAGGATACTGATTTCTTTTTCTAATAAAGGAGAATAAACATGAATAGGGCCACTGGTATGTGGGTCTTTACCTGCCTCAGAGCCTCTTGGATACACGCAGGGAGATGTGAAAGTGGATGGTCATCCATCCTTCAGAGGCAAAGAGAACCCAGGATGCACATTTTGTCCTGAGCACTAGAGAAATGTAAGGTCGCGCTTCACGCACGACGTGTTTGAAAAACAGCAACAGCATCTACCAGATGTTAAAGAGACGAGGCAACAGTAAAGGGGGCTTTAATGCTGAGAAAGTGACAGGAATTTGTACAAAGAGCTGTTGAAATAGTAAATCCCTTTTCTTACCCAATTAAAACGTTACCTCCTGAGAGGATGGCATGATATGATTTAGGAGAATTGATTTCCATGTGATTGGAAAATGCCTTGAAATGTGAAAGCTATTCCGAATTGCATACGAAAAAAAAATACCAGATCAGGTGCCACATACGTTTTTGAGGGGTGGGCTGGGGAGTCGGACCTATCAGCTACGATGTGTAGAGAGATAAGGTGCTTGTGTGTTTCTTTTACTGATGAGGGAGGCTTCGAAGTGCTTCTGGGGTAAAAAGAGCACCAACGAAAGTATAATCCCAGGAAATTTCTAAATGAAAGTTTGATTTATTACCTGTTTCATGCTCTTCTCTTCCGTGTTGAGGGAAACTGGAAACAATTTATGTTCTTTCCATTCTGCGGTCCCTGAATTGTGCCTGAGTGTCAATGTCTAAGTTGAATTTCAATTTTCTTTGTTATTTTTCCCAGTTGGCGCTGGTACGTAAGTGTAATTGTGCTGTAAGTAAAGTAATTGCTTAAGTAGCTGGGAACTCCTGTGGCATTAGATTAGGGCTGGTGATGGGGTGCACTTTTCAAATGTGAAAGTTTGCAGCCTTGGGGGATTGCCATGAATGGCCTGCTCACGTGACTTCCACGTCTTGGTTTCCATTAACTTGTCCAAAGTCTAGATTTTCTCCTGGAAGACAAGTAAGTGAAATATAGTGCATGCTTCAGTGTAATGGAAACTTTACCTTTATTATTTTGTTTCATCATCAGAATTGCCTTTGGAGTGTTCTAGAACACTAAATCTATAGCAGTAGAAAACACACAAGGAACTCGGTCACGTAAGTTAATTCAGAAATAATGACGTGAAAAGTGTATTCTATTTTATTCTCTAACTAAAGCATCTGTCCTTAAAACTGCTTTCCAAATGATATACGTTCAGGCCCAAATTATCAGTCTGATGATTTACAAATTATCAGTCGGATCATTGCTGAAGCATTCGTTGCTTTTAGAAATTGAGGCTGGGATCTTGTGTTCAGTAGCACTGCCGTGAGTAGAACGATGCCAGGATTTGATAGAAACTCGAGAAAATCGAGCTATTCCAGGGATGCTATGGTCTTCGTGTTTGGGTCCGCCCCCCCGCCTTCATACCCTTCACATGCCGAGCCGGAATCTAAGAAATGGTTTAAGTTTGCTTCCACGGGACAAAAATCTTAGGTCTAAACTGAGGCTTAGAAGTGGAGTAAAAACAGATTGGGGAAAAATTACTATGAGCTGCTCGTGTGATTCCCATTACGTTCTCCTTTCCTTCTGCCACGGGGAGGGCATGGCGTCTCGAGTGGAGGGACGCACAGGCTGGGTCTTGTATTACAGCCCTGTGACCTTGTTTGTGCTTGACGATGGTGATAACAATGCCATTTGTGCCCGGTGTGGGCTGTGCTAGAAATGGCAAAGATGCTCATCCCGCCAAGCTTTTCCCTTAGCCGGCTTGTGAATCAGCCTCAAAAAGCACTAGAACCTTTTGCTAAGTTAGTAAAATATCAAGAAGAATAATTACAGTGTGTAAACATAGCCAGAGGATCGAACAGTAGTTCAAATGTGTTTTGCCACCCAGTACGTGCCGTCTTCCTTTTCTTTGCAAAGATTCTGGATGGGATCTCTTCTTGGGTTCCCATTGTTCTGGTGCGGATGGGATCAGGACCTGAGCAGAAACCAAGAGTCGGATGCTTACCTGACTAAGCCCCCCCAGGCGTCCCTGTTGAGGGGGGATGTTTACAGGAGGATAATCCTTCCCCAGGGAGGGTCCTCGAGTATGGTGAGCAAAACTGACCTAGCACACCAGTTAGCAGGATCTGATATATTAAAGTGTGTAAATATATGACATAATCATGGTAATGGCACTCATGTTAAACCCAGATTAGCGGTACATATGCTCTATTTGAGGTGTCCTAAGAAGCCAAAAATAACGTACTCTAAACCATGAAGTCACCCTGGAGTCTTTGCTCCTTTTCTTCCTACAAATACTTGCAATTCTTTGAAAATACCTCAATGTCTCAGTCCTGAATGTTTCCCACTTGATTTCTTATAAGACTTTTCTTAAAAAAAAAGAGAGGGGGGAATGAAAAAGAACATTAATTTTTAATGCAGAAGTAATATAATCTTGTTGGTAAGGATTTAGCAAATACCAAAGAGAATAAATAAAAGAAAATAAAATACGCTTGTCATTCTACCATCCTGAAGTTGAGATTTTCAGTTCAAGGGACACACAGCATAGATGCCACTGAATTAAGGGAAAAAAAAAAAAGACATATCCCATTTTAAAAGAATTTGTATTCCTTTGATAATGAGAAGGTTGAGCATTTTCTCACTGGGTGTTTAGAATCACATGCATTTATTCTCCTGTGTTTGTTCCTTTCTGGGGAAGACGATTTTGAATGTAAGTTGCAGAAACCCAATTCTAAGTGGCATTTGTGACAGAGAGCATTGGCTCACATAAGTGGGGACAGAAGTGTAGCCACCAACAGGGACTCCAAGGCCGCTAGTTCTTACAGAGGTGTCCATTCGTCGTCTCTGCTTCCCTTTTGAAACTGGCTTTCTTCTCTGTCCCCAGAGCTCCCTCTCCGGAGAAGCAGTGGGTGCAGCGGCCAGCATGACCCAGGCTTAGAGCTGTGCTGACGGGGAGGGAGGCCATTAGGCCCAGGGGCCCAGCTTGGTCCCAAGGGTCCCCACAGGACCAGTCGATGGTGGATGCCTTTGTATGACCCCAATTGTTGGAATGGAGAGGAGTGGGTTCCCGAAGAGGGGAGCACTCGTTCCAGGAGAAGGGAGAGGCACTGGGCATGCCCTTCACCATTTCACCTTTTAAAAAGAATTTTTACTGAAACAAGTACTCTTGTTGGCTGCTGGATTTTCCAGTAATATTTATAGAAAGGTGGGGCTCACCTCAGGTCTTCTGCAGGTTGTGCCCATATGTACCCGTGACGCGCTGGAATGTAAACTTCTCAGTCACGCTCTGTGCATTTACAGATAAGTGTTTGTACAAACCCTCCAGAAACGACTGGGTGTTTGCGGAGAGAAGAGAGGGGTCAAGGGTTCGTTTTCCAGGGCTGCCGTAAGAAAGTCCCCAAATTTAGGTGGCTTTCGAACAACAGAGATTCATGGTGTCACGGTTTCGGAGACTGGAAGTCTGACATCAGGGGATTAGCAGGGTCGTGCTCCCCATGGAGTCTCTGGGGGAGGATCGTTCTCTGTCTCTGCCAGTTTCTGCTGTTTTCTGTGCATCTTTAGCATTCCGTAGCTTAGCCATGCCTGACCTCACTCCCAGGGCCGCCTTCTGCCGTGTGTGTGCACATTGTCTGCCCTCCGCGTGTGCCTGTCTGTGTCCAAAATTCCCCTTTCTGTGCAGACGCCAGTCATAGGGTGGGAAGACCCACCCCAGTGACCTCAGTGGAACTTTATGACCTCAGTAAAGACCCTGTTTCCAAATAAAGTCACATTCTCAGGTCCTGGGGGTTAGGACTTCAACCTACCTTGTTTGCAAGGCCTGATTCAACCCATAACAAGTTGAAGATATGATTTTTTGGGGGAAAGATTTTATTTATTTGAGAGAAAGAGCGAGAGAGAGCAGGAGGGAGAGGGAGAGAGAATCTGAGTGCAGAAGCCTGACATGGGGCTTGATCTCAGGACCGTGAGATCATGACCTGAGCTGAAACCAAGAATGGGGTGGTTAACCAGCTGAGCCACCCAGGAAGTAAGATTGAAACTCAAGGTTGAAATTCAAGGATTGAAACAAACAACTCAATGGTATTTTCATGGATATATTGGTTTGCAGAGCACTTCTTTTGGGGTGGTAATGATCTCGGACCGCTCTCAACGTTAGTACATTCACTTCTGCTTCATGCTCTGTGATCACTGCCCAGAGAGCGCGGTGTGCCTCTTCCAGACTTTGTCTGACATACAGTCTTGGGAACAAGAGCAAGCGTTTCGCTAGGGTGAACATCAAGAATTTTAATTGTGGGGTCAAAAGTCATTGTATTTAACATTTCAGTAGATGTTGCCAACTGACCTTCAAAGCGTCCTTGCATACTTGGAGCAGCACAAGGGTGCCTATGGAGCTCCTCGTCTCCATAGCTTTGCTAACATTTGATGGCACTCAGGGCTTCACTGCGTTTTTGCCAATTCGAAGTGATACTTCATTACACTTTCAATTTTCTCTGATGACTAGTTAGGTTGAGCATCTTTTCACATCTTTATCGGTTTGTATACTTCCTGTTCTGGGAAGTGGCAGTTTGTATCCATGCCTTGTATGTTTCTTCCATTGAGTTTTTCTACAAATTTGTGAGACTTCTTGAGATACTGAGCACATTAACCTCTTTGTAGTTTTTTTTTTTTTTAAAGCTTTTATTTATTTATTTGAGAGACAGAGAAAGTGAGAGAGAACATGAGAGAAGGTTAGGGGAAGAAGCAGACTCCCTGCAGAGCTAGGAGCCCGATGCGGGACTCGATCCCGGAACTCAAGGATCATGACCTGAGCCGAAGGCAGTCGCTCAATGAACTGAGCCACCCAGGCGCCCAACCTCTTTGTAGTTTTTCTTGCAATGTTTTTCCTTTTCATTTTACTTAAAAAAATTTTTTTAAAAAAGATTTTATTTATTTATTTGAGAGAGAGAAAGATAGCAGGAGTGAGCATAAGTGGGATCATGACCTGAGCCGAAGCAGGCACTTAACCCACTGAGCACCCAGGCACCCTTTCCTTTTCGTTTTGAATGAAAAAACATTTTAATTAAATATAGTAAAACTTACAGATCTTTTCTCTGTGATTTCTTCTATTGCTTCCATGCATTGCAATTCCTTCCACATTGGTTATGTTGGTTTGGTGCCCTTGTCAACACCTAGTGTTTTCATCTATCTGGCCCTTTCGTGGCTGAGTTCTAACTTTGGTGGTCTCAAATGACAAGATCAAGGGTTGGCAAACTCTTCTGGAAAAGGGCCAGATTGTAAATATTTTAGGTTCGAAGACCATATGGTCTCTGTAGCAACTACTTTGCATTGTTGCTAGAAAGTGGACCATAGGCAATATCTAAATGAATGAATAGGCACGTCTTTGTGGCAATAAAACTTTTTTTTTTTTTTTAACAAAAACAGGTGGCAGGCTGTAATTTGCCAATCCCTGGATTAGACAATTGCCAAACCTCCCATTCATTCAGGCAGGTCATTTAGGCACACCAGTGTCTTTTATGTAGAGATAAGCAATAAACACATAGTGTAACGCTTGCAAAATCAAATGACCCACATCCAATTAATGGCTGGCGGAAAAAGAGTTTTTTTTGTATACGAAGACTCAACAAATCCTATAGTTATGCAATCATAATCGCATAACTGAATTCCTTCTAGGCATTTGGGCCAGAGATTCCTTTACTTGTCAAGACAACGATTGGGATTTTATAAGTGCCTCGCGTTGACGGTGTGCGATTCTAGTTTGCAAAGAAAAAGAAAGATGGATACAGTTATCCTGCTGATGTGGGAAAACTGGTAGCTTCAGAGAAATAGGATTAGCTGTCCTGTTAAGGAAATAAACATCGTAGTGACACAGTTAATGGAAAAGCAACGAAGGAATGGATGAAATTTAACTACAGATTCATTCTCTTGTCTTAAACAGTTTGATTTGCTCGTTGAATGATTACAAAGGAACTAGACAGCATCCAGCACAGTCCCCTTGGTCCTTCCCAAATTATTCCTGGCGGGAGCTCTGAAGAGTCAATGGTGGCAAGGTTTGGGAACCTCTGGCTTAAGTGTTGCTGGAGGGATTGGTCACTGCACAGGTGCCTCCTGACTGTAGGAGGAATCCGACATTGTCTGGGGAATGACTGCGCCAACTCCTGGTCCCATGGTCGTCTCCTGAATCACACCCCCTGGGCAGTGCTGCTGGGAACCTGCCTTGAGACGAGAGCCCTTGGTGATCCTTCGGAGGTATCTGTACAGTTCAAGAACTCCTCATACAAGGTCTCACGTCCCAAGATTAACTCGCAGGGAATCCAGTCAATGGTAGAAGCTGTTCTCAGCTTATCCATGTTATGTCCAGGGCAAACAGTGTTAGGGATATTTATGTCTGATTGTAGGAAATGACTCAATGGAAAAAATGACTTTATGTTTTTAACTTATCTTCCTGGCTTGGTTGTTTCAACCATATCACAATTCTGTCTCTAAAATGTTCTGACGGTTGCGGAGAGCAGGATTGTTACTACATTAACTCTGACGATCCCTTCTAGCTTTATTTTACTCCTAATTCCTTTCCATGATATTAATCTGATGTTATTTAACAAAAACAAAACAAAACCACCACACCAAAAAATGAGTGACAGTAAGCACTCTCTTGTATTGGCATTTTCAAAAAAGACTTTATTTATTTGAGAGAGAGAGCACGAGCTGGGGGAACAGCAGAGGGAGAGGGAGAAGCAGACTCCCCGCTGAGCAGGGAGCCGGACTTGGGGCTCAATCTCAGGACCCTGGGATCAGGACCTGAGCCAAAGGCAGATGCTTAACCGACTGAGCCACCCAGCCGCCCTGGCATTTTTTTTTAAAGAGAGAAAATTCTGTAGCCCGGTCTGTGGTAACACAGGACTTAGGAGGGGAAGGAGAAAGTGAATGTGTCTGTTGTTGTTTTTTTTCCTCTTTATGACTTTTTTGATCATATTTTCTTCTTTTCTAGTTTTATGGTTTTATTACCACCCATCCACAAGCTGTCTGTCTATTCATTCTCTTCGCTGCACAGCCTGGCATTGGGATTGGTGACTCCAGGGGCCAGCGGGGCTGCCCTTTCCACCAGAGCTCTGTGGTTCTTGGAGGAGACATTATGAGCAGGCTCTGCCCAGTGAGATCTGTTGCCCATCGGCAGCACTCCAAGCCGCTCCGTGTGGACTAGGAATGTCCAGAGGCCCCTGGACGACTTGTGCTTTGTTTTCTGGTTGCTACGGTAACCAGGGCTGGGCATCAAGATCTGGCCCTGGACTCTCCCGCGCACCCTAATGTCACCTCCTCCGGGTTTCCACCAGTTGCGCTTAATTTTAACATATCGGTCTGACGGGTGTCTGATGAACTTTGGGGTTCGCGAACGATCGGGGGCTTCACCAGAGTCTGAGGGCGGCCATGATGCGGAGTAGGAAGTGACTGTCACCTCTGTAGGCGGCACCCAGGAAGAGAGCGATCGTGTTTTCTTAGTAGTATTGCTTCAAAGAGAAATGATACTCCTTTCACGTTTAACCTCAGCTCTGGTCAATTAAATTTGCCTGGAGTTGTTCAAGTCTTTGGAGACTCTATGGTAATACGACACATTTTCTTCAATCTGTGTGTACATCTGTCTTAGTTGGGCTCCACAGGTTCAAGGGAGGCGCATGCCCCATTTGTCCTTCTGGAACTGTGGCTCACGGCGTCTGCCCCTTAATACATGTCCCCTGAAGGACTGACATTCGTGTGTTGTCAGGGATATCTTCATGAGAAATTCCAGCTGATCCTCATGTGAGCTCCCTTTGATTGAAAAGCCTGTTTCTCCTAGTGCAAGATGAGACGAACACTTGGACTTCTTTTTTCTACATCATGAGAAACTCCAGATGCTAGAGGCTGATTGTATATCTTTTATACAACCTGAATTTCCACACGGACAGAAACACCCTCCTGTTACTTGGCCTATGTCAAGTTTGGGTGTTTGAACCTCAGGTGACGAGTGCTGATTTTGAGCTCTCCTGCTTAAAATTTATTTTTTTTCCCCCGAGAGTGTTCACTTTCTGGTTCCTAGTAGTTTGATTTTTCTTTCTCTTCTGGTGGGCTGAAAGCCTCAGAAATGCTTTGTTTGTGCCATTGTTTATAGAGGGGGAAGAAATGACTGGCTCTTATCTACCATCTATGTCCGATAAAGACTCCTTTGGCATAAAAGGAGCAAACGTAAAAACCCCATAAGTGCAAGAGGCTAAGTCTTAAGGTATCCCACTGATCCAAACCAAACCACACCAAAACAAGTTGGTTTAGTGTTGACAGGGGGCCTCACCCAGCTGCACGTGTCTTGATCAGGGCCAGATGGAAGGTACTTGACTTCTAGGTGAATTTCCCAAGTGAGTTGATAAAATAATCTTCAGAAGTCAAGTTTAAAATTCCCTGTTTACCTTTCTGTAAACTTTCTGGCACGTTGGTTGCGCAATGTCCGTCAGCGGTCTCACTACAAACAAAATATCTCCACCCATTCTCTTGATAAAGTTTTCACTTCAGGTAAGTTGAAGGGATCACGGCTTTTTTCTGGAGTGCATATTTTTCTGCTTTACCACCCCCCCCCCCTTTTTTTTTTTTGGTTTGTTTATTGAGCTATAATGTATATATAGTAAAATTCACTCTTTTGCAAATGTGGAGTTCAGAAGTCTTCAAACTACATACAGTTCCTGCGTCCAATTTGGCCCAGTGCTTGTTTTTGTAAATAAAATGTTATTGGCACAGAGCGTCTCCTCTCCATTTACATATTGCCTATAACTGGGTTCTTGCTACGATGGCAGACTTTGATCTGCAAAGTCAAAAATATTGTCTGTCTCGCCCTTTACATAAAGTCTGTAGACTTGGCTACAGTTTTACGAATTTTACCAATTCAAACAGTCATGTAAGTATTGCCACAGTCAAGATATAAAAAATTTCCATTGCTTTTAAAAATTGAGGAAGTTGCAACTTGAGGTAAGAAGTGGTTTTAGAGAAGTAAACTTTTATTCTATATTTAAACTGACCCTAGGTTTTTAATATTGTAAGTCATTAGGTATGCACAATATATTGGACGTTTCTGGTTGGTCTTTCCAGAAGTGATTGGCCACTTCCCTGCTCTACAGAACCCCGATTTCCTCTTGAGGAATTTAGCCCCCTACCATTTCTGTATCAGATGTGTGGGTGAGCTGGATCCCAGCTGAAGCTCCTTCCTTCCCTGCTGGTTCCAAAGATACCTCCGTGGATTCACATATGGCAGAGCCAATGGGTTGCAAGGGCTTCTGGGAGAGAAAAGCTTCACTCGTCCCTGGGTGCTGTTAGAATAGAGTCTTCGCTCATTGGACTCCAATGAGAAAGCACCTTGAATAGCTGACACCCACTGGGGCCCATGACAGATATGGAGACTTGGTGTGGAAGAGAAACTCAGGCTGCCTGGGCAGCGCTGAGAAGTGGAGAGAAAAAGCCAGTTGTGGTCACGTGGACTTTTGGAGCCTAGATTCAACTCTTGCTTCTCACTATCCTTACGGCCACTCTGGTGAATTCCTTTGTGCGCGTGCAAGTTGGCTGGAGAAGGAATTTCTATTATTTGTAACTAAATGAGCTGTAGTTGATGCCCATGCTGTAACACTCAGGGAATTACAAAGCCACAAAAACACTCCATCCAGACATTTGTACTATAGTTGAGGATTTGATACTACTACTTAGCTCTCTGGAAACAGAGATGGCCATAGAAGGTCTTCCCAAGAAGGCAACATTGGAACGGGGATTGGAAAGAAGGGAGGCTGTTGGCTCTGTCGTTCAAAGGAGGGAGCCTGTTCTGGGCAGAGAGAACTGCAAGGGCACAGCCCTGGATAGGACTGTGTTGGTTTGGCCAGCGAATCGGCAGATGTGGCTGGTGGGTTAATGGGTGCGGTGGGAGAAGGACTGGGAGATAAGGGTGGAGAGACGCAATTAATGTTCATGACTAATGGCTCCATGTGAAATCACTAGCTGCAAAGTAAGCATTTGGAAATGAGTATTTAGGGGGAAAAATATGTCTCAACCAAAGGGCAACGGATGCCTTGTATTATTGAAGGTGCTGTGGCAAGCACAGGGATCTCTTTTTGCGAAGGGGAGGGGGGATTTTGGCAGCCTGGCGTGGGCTTCCGGGGCGTATAGGGGTGCCTGGCCAGTGCAGGCTGGGTGGACTGCAATTCTTCCTGCTCCCTGTAGCAGCGCGGGGGTGACTGAGGGGAGCCCGGAATCTTCCGACAGGGCCACCTCCTCCCCTGCTACCCCAGCCGCCTGCTGTCTCATCGCTTTCATGACCCAATTGCATCCACTTGCAAAAGAGAGTCACATCTCTTTCGCATCCCAATTGCTTTGATATCTTCGTAACAAAGGCTTTGTGGGGCAAACCCGTCAATAAATGCAACTTGCAGGGCAGTTCTCAGCCTCATGAATGGGAGCTCCGAGGGAATGTCTGGTGATGGAGTCCAAGAGAGAATTCATGGTTTGGATGCTCTCAGGATTCCCACCAAAGTCGGGAACCCTTGCTACTCTTTGCTCAAAATATATTGAACAAAGACTCCTAGTCCAAAAGTTCCATTTGACGTGGGCTCATTGAGGGCTTTCTCCTTGGTCTGAAGGTTCAAGAAAACGATAGAGCCTTCATCTTCAAAGAACTGGCATCTGGTTGGGAGGGGCAGATAAAATAAGCCGGTAATTTCTAGGTACTTGGTGACCTGAAGAGATGTGAACCAGGCACCTCTCGGCCGTCACTTCCGATATCCCCCCGCCCCCAGCCCCTGGCTACCGAAGATACTTTCTGTCTCTAGACTTGCCTACTCAGAACGGAATCATACAATGTGTGGGCTTTTGTGTTTGCCGCCTTTCCCTTAGAGTGTTTCATCCATGCACCAACATCAATCAGTATTTTATTTCTCTTTCTGGCTGATTAATGTGCCATTGAATGCACATGCCATATTTTATTGACCCATTTATTACTTGAGGGGCATTTTGTGTCCCTCTCGGTTTGTGCCCGTGTTCTGGGTGTTACGAATGTGCTGCTTTGAGCATCGGAGTATGAGTTTTTGTGTGGATGTATGCTTTCTGTTTTCTTAGTGCATGCCTCGCTAGAGAAGTGGCTGGGCTGAAAGGAGATTTAAAGTTGAGTGGGATCGGCCATTTGTTTAAAGAGAAAGACCTGTTCCAAGACCCGGAGAGCTTGTTGAACAACAGACGAATGCTGCTGGATACGGGAGAGGGTCCCGTGTGGCCTGGAGCGTTGGGCAGTCAGTCTGTCTCCCTCGGGATCCCCAGAGTAATATTTCTGGGGTTGCCTGAACTAGTAAGGGTCTGATGTGGAGAGGGAGAGGAAGACAGACAGAAGCAGAGAGACACAGGTACAGAGAGGGGATGGGGAAGCGAAGGGGGCACCTGTGTGGCTAAGTTTTTCCTTTAGTTCACTCCTCAGAACTGCGAGGATAAATTTGACTATTTCTGGAAAGTTCTCTAATCCAAGAAGAAAGAATTCTCTAGCTGCTCCCCAGTGAAAAGTCACAGGTCACCTAAGACACAGTGCCCCACACAGCTTTAGCGGGACTGGTTCTTGGATTTTGTGGATTCTGTGTTCCTTATCTAGCACGTGGGCCTCTGTGGAAGCTTTGATAAGAGTCTTTTTAAAGAAGGTACTTGCTGGATGTTCTGTTTTGCTTTCCCTCTGGGTGTCTTTAAATATGTCACACTACCCCGCTCTGAAGGGCACCGAACTTCCCCAGGAGACTACAGGAATGGGGAGACTATTTGCAACTGTTTATTTAGAGCAGAGGTGAAAGTTCTAAGGAAATCCGAAATCTCCTCTCTTTCTCTCATTTCTGCAAATCGGAGATTACTTTTCCCCTCCTTCTGCAGGGCTGATGAAACCAAGCAAAAAGAACATTTTAAGAGGCCAGCGTCTTTGCATGTGGCAAGCCTTTGGTTGGAAGGAAAGGAGAAGTGAGGAACAAGCCGTGAGGGAAAGAGTTCCCCCTTGATTAATCTGAACTGGCAGAATTTGTTGGGGACAATCCTTCCTACTGTGCTCTCTCTCTCGGGGTGCCCAGACACGACTGCTGTAATTTACGACTCGTCTCTGGATTCGTACTTTTCTTGTCCTCTGTTCTCGTAGTTTATGAGTGGCAGAATATGCATACCGATTAGTGAACTGTCATTTGGAAATGGGAGGAACAAAATAGGATTTACCATAAAATTTCAAATTCTGGATCTAGTATACTGTAATAGTTTTCATGCTTTTCATCACATTTTTGGGGAGTCTTTTCTTCCTTCCTTGATTACTTCTGACGCCTTTGCCCAGTTTGGTGATGGCGCTGCAGTGGAATGAAATCATTTCTCTTGTGTGGGATTGGGGGAGTGAGTTCCATGAAGAGAAGGTTACACCACAGACACTGTGTAGCAACAGCTGCGTGGATGGAAAATTCCAGAGTCTTTTTTGTTGCAATGTTTTCCATTTTTATATGTGCAGGGAAATGTGTGCTTAACTGAACTCAGCTGTTTGAAAATTCACAGAAAGTATGAGATAATACCTGTCTTTGCCACTTAAGCAATTTTAAATAATAGCAGAAAAGATGTGCTCGGTGTACAGAGTTCATGAAATACATATTTTGTGACCAGTACTGTTCCAAACACTTGGGGGTGGGTTTAAAAACATACCCTGTTTACTTTCTGATTGATACACTGAAATGTATGTGCCTGAAATAATATGAGGGTTTTTTTTTTTTTTTTTTTGGATGATGAGAACATGAAAGATTGCTGTTAGATATTTTCATGGTTCATGGAAGTGGTGAGTTCTGAGTTGTACTTTGAAGATGGATAGAGCTTTTTAAAAAAAATTATTGAAGAATACATCCAGAAAAGCATATGTACATGTCTTCAATGGACGACTTACTGACTTTTTACAACTGAGCACACCTATGGGATCAACACTCAGATCACGGAAAGACCATTCTCAGCACTCTGGAGTTCCCTCCTCCCTCCCCATCCCCTTTCAAGCATGACCACGTCTGCCTTTCTGAACAACTTGAACTAATTGGCTCATTTCTGTACTTTCTATATGCTGAATGATGCACAATTTTGTATAGAAACTATAAAAATTTAAAAATAGAAAAGTCGCTGTATAGAAAGTCCAGAAACCTCTACCCGACCTGATGATAGAATGATGCCCTTTTGTATCTGGCTGCTTCAGCCCCTCCTGATGTCCGATGCAATGGGTAAATTCGGTGTATTTCTATGGTGGAGTACTACGCAGCAGTGAACATGGAATATACCATAGATTCTACCATAGAAATAGACCGAATTTACCCACTGCATTGTGTTTGGGATTTGTGGGGTTTCCAGTTTCAGGATGCTTTGCATAATAATGTTGCCATGAAAACTGAAGTGCATGTCTTTTGGTGAAAATATGTGCACGTTGGGTATGTATTTACCCAGGAGTGGGAGTGCGCCGGTTTGGTAGATGCGTAGGGACAGTTGTAGGCATGGTTGTGTCCGTTCACACCCCTGCCAGCAGGCGGCGAGGTTCCAGGCGCTCACCCAGCTCGCCCTGGACTGCGTGTGCAGTCTGGGAGGCATGCAAAGAGCCAGAGAAGAGCACATGGGCGCAGACACGGAACTGCCAGTAGGCAACGGTCAGCTCTGTACCGGGGGACAGTGAGAAAGGAGGTTTCTGTGTAATCGGAGGAAGGCTGGGACCGGGGCTGCCTGCTGCTTCCTCCAGGTTGCTGCGTTTGGACTTGCTCCCCAAACAGAAGGAAATGGTGCGAGAGAACCAGTATGCTCTTTGGGCGTCTCACTCAGGCGGTCTCACCCTCTGAGTGCATTCTTGTGTTCCAGCTAGACCTCCCTTGTGAACTGAAAATGAGCTCTGTTGTAGGCAGCCCTTTGCTTCACTTTGCTGCCCCATTTCACCGGGAAGGGGCGTGCTGGTGGTCTCTATCTTAGAACAGACCGAACCCCCTTCCTCTGTTGGGACGGGAACTTCGGTTGCAGAACGTGGGTGGGCTTTCTTCTTTGCTCTTTCTTCTCTCATGTCTCACCTTGGGAGCTGATCATAAGAAACTCTGGAAAATACTGGAACTAGGGTTCCCTAGCAGTTTTTAAAAATAGTTTGAGTTTTTTGAGTTTTGAGCGTCTTGCCGTCCTTGGCAAACTGTCATGCTATTGAGCCGGTCTTAACCTAAGTTAAGCCGCCTGTAGCCTGAGAGCGCCCGTATTTCAGGACTCTGTGGGAAATAGTTCTGGTGGTGTGCGGCTCGATGCCATAGCTTCTAGACACGGGTGGCTATTGGAATTTAAACTAATCAAAGTTACTGGGGCGCCTGGGTGGCTCAGCCCGTGAAGCGTCTGCTTTCGGCTCAGGTCACGATCCTGGGGTCCTGGGATCGAGTCCCGCATCGGGCGCTCTGCTCAGCGGGGAGCCTGCTTCTCCCTCCCCTCCCTGCTCCTGCTCTCTCTCGCTATCTGTCTTGCTCTGAAATAAATAATAAATTATTTTTTTAAAATGAAATTTAAAAACTCGGTTCTCAGTCCTGCTAGCTACCCATGTCTCCAGGGCTCAACAACCACACTTGGCTAGGGGCTCCTGTGTTAGATAGCACAGGGCATTTCCCTCATTGCAAAAAGATGTAGCAGGCAACAGTGATTGAGATGCTAAAAGGCCAAAGAAAGGAGCGAGGACTGGCTTAAAAATGTACATGTGCTGTCGCATCTAGTGTTAGTGGTTACTATAAAAATGTCTGATCTTTGATCTAAGCTGCATTGCTGTTAGCACCATTATTTTTTCCTTGGATTTCTTACTTTGGTCATATCTGATAGATGTTTCCTATATCTTGTTCCTCTCACACATTATTATTATTTTTTTTTTCCTGGCTGTGAAATAAAATCTGGGTGGTTAGGCATTTCCCACAAAATCAAAAGCCATTGCAACTTAGTACTACATGTTGATTTACTGTTCATGTGTGAACAAATAACTAACTTGCCCATAAAAATGTTGTCGGTAACCAATGCTTCCAGCCCCCCTCGGCAGCTGGGGGTGGGATGAGGTCAGCGGCAGGCCCGGCCACTCCTGTCTGAGGGCCCGCTGCCCAAAACCTCCAGTCGGTCTGCAAAGGAAGTGAAAGAACTCACGGAGGATTGAACAAGACACTTTTGATTAGGAAAATATTCTTATTTTTACATGCCCTGGGGAATTTTGGATGTCGTTGAAAAACAGTCATATATCCTGTTCTTCAAAGTATTTCCTTTGTCAGAATAAAACACACTTCAAACGGGGAGCTTGGATCAATAAAAAAATGATAACTAGCAGAATGCCCTCTTCCTTCTTAGATATAGAATGTACTCATTCCTCTCTGGTACAAGATAAAATGAGAATAAAGTCCCAGTGGCAGATTGGTTGTGTCATGTGTACTTTGGATGTTTATTCATCCAAAAATATTTATTGAGTATTGCTACTAACTGGACACTCACTTTGGTCCTGGGGATGCGCTGGTGACCAAAACTGGTCCGTCTCTTGTTCGTGTGGCCCTCCTTGTCCATAAGGGGAGGCCAGTGTCTCAGGAATATAGGAGCTACTATAAATAGGCACAGAAAAAGGAGACATAATTGGCAAAGATTGAAGGGACAGGGAAATGTGAGTTGCGTGGGCCAAAATATCTTGATTTTGCACAAAAAGTCATAGAAAAAGTATTGGTGTGAAATAAAAGGACACAGGCTTCAGGGTCAAGACCTCCGGGTGTGTCTCCTGGTGTAACCAGTTGTCTATAGCTCTGGAACAGATCATTCCCCACTAGCTTAAAACAAGTGTTTATTATCTCATAGTTTCTGGGGGTAGGAATTTGGGAGCCGCTTAGCTCGATGGTTCTGACTCAACGTGCCTCATGAGATTGGGGTGAAGATTTCGACCCTGGCTGAAGTCATCCAGAGTCTTAATTGAGGCTGGATGGTGGCTCACTGCCATGGGTTTTGGTAGAAGGTGAATGGTTTTTTCTGTATTTTGGCAGAGAGCCTCTTCCGCACCAAGTGGACTTGTTTAAGAGGCTGCTAGAGTATCTTCACAACAGGGCAGTTGCCTTCCCTCAGAGTAAGTGACCCAAGAGCCAGCAAGATGGACGCCATCTTGCCTTCTATGACTTTGTCTTGAAAATCACATATGTTCATTTCACACTTCCTCTATTTGTTGGAAGCAAATCACACACTCTGGGGAAGGGAAACTGGGCTCCACCTTTTGAAGAGAGAAATGTCAAAAAAAATTTGTGGACATTGTAACGCCATTGCACTCACCCTGCCTCTTTTTAGTTTTAGTTTTCTCATATGAGAAATGAGTTTAATGATACCCATGTCACAAGGCTGTTGAGAGCATTAAGTGAAACCATAAGTGAAGAAACCTTTGCAAAGTCTAAAGAGTTAGGTAGAGATTAGTCATTTAGGAAGAGAGCAGACAAACATGGAAACCCGCACTTACAAATTCCCATTGATTCACTTGAAGAAATCTGTTGATCTATGAAAGGTTTCCAGGATGATTCAGGAAGGATCTGGGCTGTGAAAGACTGTCTTCACTTTGTCATTTGCTTTTCTTTTTGTTAGAATTCCAGTTTGATATGTGTTGGACCCTCTCGATATTCCTTTGCTTAAACTAATTTTTAACTCTTTGCTTCGTGGTTCTGGTAGATTCCTTGATGCAAACTTCTAACTGCAATTTCTCTTCTTGGCTGTGTTCTGCTGAGAACAGTTTCTGTCTTTGAATTTCAATGGCTTTTTTTTTTTTAATCCCCAAGATGTCTAATTTAATTTTCCCATCCACCTGTTATTTTTCTTTACTCTCAACACGTGTTTCCATTCATCAGTATTGCTGATCTCTGCACATTCGGAGCTTACCAGTTGAAAGAGTTAGACCCACCCAGACGTGCAGAGAAAGGATGCTAAGGAAAACAGCTGGTGATAAACGAAGGTATGACTTCTGGTCATGAAGAGCAGCAACATTACCTGCATTCAATGTGCTATTGAATTGCTGCAAGTGCTATTTTTTAGCCTCATTTCTTCCTACTTGTCTTTAACATGGATGTCAATGATGAGCAGTGACACTCTGAGTCCCAGCTGGAATGAGGAGTTTTCTTTAGAATCTGCATTCTGCGTGCCCGTATTGGTCTACCTTTTTTAGTCTGTGAGGGCCCTCATGTGTGGAGATCAGTAATGTCTGTGATGGTGGCATTGGTGGGGTGCTTCCTTTTCCGTCAGCCTTCGGCTTCTCTGTTCACACCCCTCCTTCTACCCATAGGCTGCATATCAGCAATAGGGCTGTGTGCCTGTCGTCGGTCTCTGAATATTGGCCATTTTTACCCCTGCTTTAACTCTCATTTCCCCTCTCTCTTTCCTGAGGTCATTGTCAGAAAGGAGGAGGCGAGTGCCTGCAGAAGGGTATACAACTGCAATAGAAAGCTTCTAACACAACCGTCTTGGGTCCTTCAAGCAATCTCTACTTAGCACGTGCTCCGGTCTCTGTAACTGACTCCTAGGCCACCTGCTGTCGGTTAGAAGAAAATGAGGCATAGCTTTTACTTTTCCAGAACTTCCTGTTAAGTGGTTTTGAAATTACTGGACTTCCCCATGGCTGTTGGAATAAATTAGGCCTCCATGATGGTGGCTATGGCGATGGCGCTTCGGCTGTTGACGTTGGCATCAGGGATGAAGACAGGCTCCGCTACTTACCTGCTCTAGTGGACATGGGTACCTTTCTGTTTTTTTGGTACATCTTTGACTTGAAGTCAGGAGATCTGGATCTAATATTGGCTTTGCCACTGACGAACAGTCATACAACCCGCACAAGATAACGAACGCCATTGCTCAGCATGATTGCTGGCTTACGTTGCGTTTGCTGAGTGAATCCACAAAGACACGAACACAATAAAGGTAGGACCTTGGGTAATGCAGGCAACTTGTCTAACCTTCAGATCCATCATTTTAAAGATTTTTTTTTTTTTTTTTTTAGCAGAGAGAGAACACAAGCAGGCAGAGAGGCAGGCAGAGGCAGAGAGAGGAGCAGGCTCCCTGCGGAGCAAGGAGCCCGATGCGGGACTCGATCCCAGGACGCTGGGATCATGACCTGAGCCAAAGGCAGCTGCCCAACCAACTGAGCCACCCAGGCGTCCCAGATCCATCATTTTAAAATGGAGATAACTGCATTAATGCCCTTTAAAGACTCAACTCTAACTTTTGTTTTTAAGATTCCAAATTAAATTTTTGCACACTGGACTGGATATTGTGGGAAAAACAACCCAGACAGGTCACGAATCTACTGTAATGCTCTGTTAGAGCTAAATATTATCCAATGATGATTTCTCAGGAAGTAATTTGTTTTAAGGAATGTACCGAAACCCCAGATGATATATTTAATAGTGTTACCATCATTGTTGTTATTCACCTAAGGGCACTTTACCTTGGCAAGCAGTTCAGGATTTGTCTATTTTATGTTTGGGTGTATTGATCTCCCTCGGACTCCCTCACCTGACAGCAGAATGAGGATTTGATCATTCTTTAGCAATCACCTTAATTCCTTACATTCATTAGAATTCCTTTCTCTGTGAGTTTTTAGAAATCTTTCTAGTAATGAACTGCTGAGTCCCTAGCACAAAAGGAAATTAACTTATTGTTTACTCTTCCACGACCATATGAGTTTCCAGCAGATAGCTTGCCATTAGCGAAGCAAGTTCACTTTTCCAATGTACAAATCGCTAGTTTCCCCTAGTTATATATTTGCTATCAATTTCCATGGATTGATTGATATTTTAGGAATTGATGCTAATTTTGAATTGGCCACTGCGTGTCTTTCATCTGAAAACTGGTCAGGAACATGGACAGTGGAGTACATAATGCTAGAGTATATAGGACTAAAGCCACTAAGGCTGTCTTGATGATGCTTCATTTGACACTAGTCCATCAATCCAAATCTGTGACTACACACATTTCCTTAAAAGGCACTCTGCTTGGAGAATCTCTTGCAGTGGTTGAATTAGACACGCACTTGGGGTTTCAGTTACAGCCTTGTAAGTCAAGAAAACCCCCTTTTGTTGTACTTCTTTGTATATTAATCGCACGTAGTGGTGTCCCTGCCATCTTTTTATGTTTCTGGAAGGTCTGAGGGACTCTGTGTAAGGACTATAACACCTGTGCCAGGGATTCCCAGGTTTCTTGTGAATTCTACTCTGTTCTACCCCATAGAATAGATGATAAAATAGCTTCTTATAAAGCCACTGAGAACAGATGCCTTTGATGGCTAGTTTTATTCATTGAAAGGAACATGGCTCTCGAGTAGTGTTTAAGGGTATAGCCTCTGGTGTCAGACGTCATGGTGTTGATCCCTGTCCTGTCTCAGACTACCTGTATGGTTGGGGCACACTTTCTTCACTCTCTCTCAGACTCAGTTTTGTCATTGTGAAAGGTGGGTCGACTGTCACAGTTACGGGGGAGTTAATGAGTAGTACTAATGGACTAGTTGAATGCTCAGATCGGCAATCGTCAGAGAAAGTGTTCAGGGGCTCCTGGGTGGCACTTTTGTTTAAGCGTCCAACTCTTGGTTTCGACTCAGGTCATGATTTCAGGGTCATGAGATCGAGCCCCGCGCCCAGCTCAGCACATAGTCTGCTTGGGACTCTCTCTCCCTCAGCCTGTCCCTCTCTCTCTAACTCTCTCTCTCTCAAGTAAACAAATCTTTAAAACAAAGTGCTCAGTCAATGTAAAAAAAAGGGCCAACAGAAAGCCAAGCCAAACAAAAGTGCCGTTTCTTTTCCCATGACGTAAAGAATAAATCCAGAAAAACAAGGAAGCAGGATAGCTACTGACTAAATTTTCTTCCTCCCCCTCCTCCCCCTGCCCCCACCCGGGATATTTCCTTATAAAATCAGAGAGTAGACTTGGGAATGAGAAGGTGATGGCTGTGGGTAGAGAAATGTCTGGCTGAAGAAAGGACTATTAAATAGACATTTCATATTTTGGGTAATTACCCAGAATACAGAAGGCAGTTTTTCATGCTTGGAAAACTCCCTGCTACAGCGGGAGAACCTTCTTAATTTTCGTTTTAAATTTTATCGTGTATGACTGGCTATGTTCCCTTTAGAGGCCATCTGAATATTGGATTGGCCCATGTAATTTCATGAACTGAGTTACCCCACTTATCTGTAAGTTCTCATACATTTGATTCCGTGAATATAATTTCATACGTTTGGTTAAAAGACATTGGCTAATGCGATAAGAATTTCATCTTGGCATAGATGTAGCAAGATTGGGAACATGTAGCAAGGTACAGCAAGTCTGGTTGTAGGACTCCATAAAGAGAGAGATAATTTGTTTCTTAAACAAATATGTTTGTTTGTTGGCATAGTCAATATATTCTTATTCGTAATGTGCCTTTTAATATTCAGTCTATTCATGCACAGAGTAAAGAAAAAACATGAGTTGAACCCTTCTCTAAAGCAAATATTTAATAGGCCATTTAAAATTTTATCTCAGTATTTTCCCTTGAACTCAATTAAGTTATAAAGCTTTCGTTTGTAGCAAAAAATTAAATCATTCTCAATGTAGTCACAGTTTGATTAATATTTTTTGTCAACTAGATTATATATCATGTAATTTCATAACTCACATGGGTTGCTGGCAACCGATGTAGACATTCATGGAAAATTCTGGAGAGCCATAAAGACCTTCTCTATTCCCTTTATCAGTGCATAATCAGAAAAAGGAACTTTGTAGGAAGAGGTGCAGTGGTTCTCAAAAGCAATTTTTTTTTAAAGATTTTATTTATTTATTTGACACAGAGAGAGAGAGAGAGAGAGAGATCACAAGTAGGCAGAGAGTCAGGCAGAGGGAGAGGGGGAGGAAGCAGGCTCCCTGCTGAGCAGAGAGCCTGATGCGGGGCTCGATCCCAGGACCCCGAGACCACGACCCGAGCCGAAGGCAGAGGCTTTAACCCACCGAGCCACCCAGGCGCCCCTCAAAAGAAAAAATTTAATTGATGTGCAAAATATCCCTATTTGGTTCTTGATACTTTAAAGACTGTCAATAAAAAAGTATTTTATTGGATCTGCTGGAAGGGTTGACACCTTGAAAAAATTGTTTCTGGTTGGAGTTGAGTCCTTTTCTGTGCTCTTTATGTATGTATGTATGTGTGTGTGTGTGTGTGTGTATTTGTATATATTGTATGTAACAAATTACCCCCAAAATATAGCGGGTTTAAAACAATGGTATTACTTTCTCATCTCTTGGGTTTCTATGGCTCGGGAATTTGGGAGTGGCTTAGCTGAGTGGTTGTGGCTGCAGGTCTCTGAGGAGTCCGGGGTCAGTTGTTGACAGGGACTGCAGTCACCTGGGGCTGGGATCCTCTTTCAAGGCAGCTCCCTCACTTGCCTGGCACGTTCATCCCTCTCTCCCTGGCTTCTTCACGTGCTGCTTGAGGATCCTCACAGCATGGCGGATGACATTTCATAGAGTGGGTGATGCAAAAGCCTAAAGTGGAAGCTTTGATGCCTTTTATGGCTTAGGCTTAGAGATCGCAGACCATCATTTCTGCTGATTTCTCTTGGTGCAGGGTCCGTCCTGCACCAAGTCAGTGCGGCGTGGGAGTGGACTATGCAAGGGTGTGAATTCCAGTTGGTGAGCATCACTGCGGTCCATTTTGGCTGCTGGTTACCATGGTGCATCTATGTACATGTTTTACCAACCTTTGAGGCTGGGTTTCATACAGCAGTATTGGACATGATCTACTTAAACATGAAGACGACAATGATGAAAGGTTCAAAAAGATGAACTTTTTTTTTTTTTAAAGATTTTATTCATTTGACAGAGAGAGATCACAAGTAGGCAGAGACGCAGGCAGAGGGAGAGGGGGAGGAAGCAGGCTCCCTGCTGAGAAGAGAGCCCGATGCGGGGCTCGATCCCAGGACCCTGAGATCGTGACCTGAGCCGAAGGCAGAGGCTTTAACCCACTGAACCACCCAGGTGCCCCAAAAAGATTAAATACAGCAAACCTGAGGACCATGAATGTGCTCTGCTTTTGCACAAAAAATCAGTTTTAAAGACACTTCCTTCTTCAATGGATAAAGATTAAAAGCTTTCACGTATCATTCTTAAGCTTGGAATTGTCCTTTTTCTCCTTGGCTTGGCTGGAGGTCGTACATATGTAGGGACCTTAATACCTATCATGGTAACTCAAGGAAACAGATCATTAGAACCGGAATACATTTGTATGTGCTGTGGTTCAATAATGAACATGTTCACATGGAAAAGAGTCTGGGAAATTTAGGATTCACAAGCAAGTGAGAGGACTCTAGTGTATCTGATTCCATAAAGTCTCTCCACCATTGGGAGCCTTGAAAGGAGTATGTTGAGGTCTTTAAATATGGCAGAAAACCCCACACTGCCTGCTCCGAGGTATTAGGAGATGCACCGGATACAGCCTCATGAGAAGGGGCCTCTCGAGTTTGGAGGTGGCCCTACCCCATGAAGCTTGACCTAACGTCTCGTTAAAGTCATTCTTGGAACACAGCCCTGCATTCCTTGTGTAGTAGAACAGAGGACCAGACTGGAGAAAGAAGCAATTGGAGAACAAGATTCAGACAGGGAAAGCAACACTCAGATTCAGGCGTCCATAGTGTCTTCGAATAGGGCTACTCATGGTTGTTTTGTGTCACCGATTTTCATCCAGGGTGTTACTGGCTTTGCAAAACTACCAGTGTTTGTTTATAGGTTTTCTGTTTCCTCTTTGGTTTTGCCCTCTTTTTTTTTTTTTTTTTTATCTTTTTCTTTATTGAAACTGGCTTTCCTGAACACCCAAATTTGAAAAATGGAATGGTGGGGCTACTCTCCACCTCTCAGGATTTGTCGTGAAGAAACAAAATAGAACAAAACACAATAAGCCACTACCCACCCCTGACTTTACTGCGGCAATAAGAAACTGCAAAGAGGTGGGGGTTATGATAAAGTTGGACAATTCTTTGAAAGGATTTAATAATAATTTGTCTTTAAGGTACCCCAAAATAAGATATGCAAGTGAGATAATATATATTTTTAATTGGATTTTTTGGGGGGGAATGAATTCTTGTCCAGGCTCCATTTGCTAGAGGCTTATTTTTATCTGGGTTCTTCCTTTTCTAAAACTGTCGGAAAGAATTATTTTCTCAGGACATCAGATTCTTGGCTCGAGCTCTAACCAGACAGGCTGCAGAATTTTTTTTTAAGTATCTTTTTCTTCTTGTTTCTCATCTTTTATTTCTCAAAATACATGTGCTTTTTATAGATATGGGAGCAATTTTCAGATTGGGCTCTCTGAAAATAGTTCGAATTAGAATATATTAGGGGAAAATCATAATTTACCCACAGAAGCACATCATGTTTTATTTTATTAAAAGCAGTAGACAGAGGCTGCAGACAGGGAAAAAATGAGGTGGATATTTTTTCTCTCAGCTATTATTTAAGCCATCGTTTTGTTTATAGGAGTAGTTTTTAATGTTAAATGGACACATTAATTAAAAATAAATTTAAGCACCAGTTACTTTTCTGCTTTGCTTTGTTTATATTTGTCCTCAAATATCGTCCTGGGGATTGAAGAAGTCTGAAGGGTCGTATTTTATGAGGGTATCCTTTTCCAACTATGGAATTAAGCCCATAAGATTCCAAAGAACTTTGCTCCCTGGATCCATGTCTCCTGTGACTCCCATTGACTCTCTTCTGTTCATGCCCTTTATCCTTCTACCCATGATTGCAGGGTTGCTTGAACTCTTCATGTCCAATTTAGTTTCCATATTGCATGAGATTGTTACTTTTCATCTAGTAATAGGCTGATTGCATCCTATCTGTCCCAAAGTTTGTGAATAGTTTCCATTGCTCTTGGCTGAAGTCCAAAGCCCTCTAGCTCAAAAACCAGCCACACGAAACATGCAAATCCCGCATGATCCAGTAATCACCCATGTGGGCTTTTGTCCCAGACAGATGAAATTGATGTGCGGACATAGATCCATATATGAATATTCATGTAAGCTTTACTTGTAATAACTCCGAAGTGGAAAGAGGCAATGTCCGGTGTCCTTCCACAGGCAAATGGTTAAGCCAACTGTCCATCCATATGATGGAATAGTACTGGGTAATTAAAAGGAACAGACTTGATACAGCAACATGGATGCATGTCCAAGGAAGTATGCTAGGTGGAAAGCGTCAAGCAGTTATTACTTGGAGGCTGTTCCCAAGGCAGAATAATTCCTCGGTGTTTACACCTTGCAGCTCCTAAGAGCCCGGGGGAATACTGTCACCATAGAAAGTCCCCAGGCCCGACAGTTGCTGGGTGTTGGCAGTTGGAAGACAGCCTTGGAGATGTGAAAATGTATCTGCCAAGGGGATATGCGTAAGCATGGAAAGAGCTTACTACCGAACATGAAATTAAGGAAATCTCCAGAATGTAGAGAAAAAAGACAAGGAAATGGAGAACAGGAAAGGCTAAGAAAAAGAGAAAGACCACTTTAGGATGTGCAATATAGAAACATTAGGAGCTCCACAAAAAGGGGGAAAAAAACCCAGTGGGAAACAGAGGTAATAAATCATAATTTTTTTTTTAAGTGCAAAAGAGTGACTTTTGTTTCTGTAGAAACATGGTGGCAGCTTAGTTCTGAACTGTCTCCTAGAAAACTTGGGCAGCTACAAGGAAAACAACAGTGACCTCCAAGATGCATTTTCTGTGTATCTGGGAAATGGAGAAAACCTACAGACTCCAAGTTGTAAGCCCAGCTCCGCGAGTCAGAGCCGGCAGGAAGCCTGTATGGAAAGTCACCGCAGTTTTATGTAATCAGAGTTTGAACACAGCGTACAGTATCAGGGAAGGTTTGCCTGGGAGTCATCCCCGAGGAGGTGCTGCTGAAAGTCCCCAGAGTCACCAGCTTACATCAGTGCTGGTGTAACATGTTTGCAGACCACCCGGGGATCCCGCTACAGTCTCCTCCAGGCCAGGACCTGAGGCTCTGCGCTTCCAACAGGCCCCTGGGGGACTCTGATGCTCTCTGTCCTCGGACCCTTGGATTAACCAGGGCCACGGCGCAGAGTTTGAGTAGGGTTCTCGGTCCTGGTTGCACCTTCTCATCACCTGGAGAGCTTTAAAGAGTTCTGTTGCCCAGGCCTCATCCCAGAGAAGTCCATCACATCTCTGGGGACCCAGGCATTGGTGGTCAACTGCGGCTCTAAAGGCAGGGTCCGGGAATTAGGTGTCAGACTAGATGCCGTAGGAGCCACAAAGGTGCCTTAAAGAGGGAAGCAGGCCAGGGGATGTGGAGAGGAGCTGGCAGTCCCCCAGACGGTGGCCATGTGGAACTCTGTGCCCCGATGCTAGCAAAGACCCTGGTTATTCAAGAGAGCCAGGCATTTGGGTCCAATGCTGGTGGGAGAACAATACATTTTTTACAAAGGATTTATTTACTTATTTATTTATTTAGAGCACAGGCTGGGGGAAGGGCAGAGGGAGAGAGAAACTCAGACAGACTCACTCTGGGCTAAGCACAGAGCCATACACGGGGCTCGATTCCACAACCCTGAGGTCATGACCTGAGCCGAAACCAAGAGTTGTACACCCAGCGGACTGGGTCACCTAAGTACCCCGAAAACAATGCGTTTTTATGCAGTGCCACCCAATCCAGATTTTGCCGTGGTGGTGAGCAGGACAGCACTAGGCAGCGAGCGCTGGGCCGACTGGAAAACCCTGGTGGCTGGCATAGTAGCAACCCCTGATCAAGATGAGAGCTCAGACGTGTGCAGGCGGGTTTGTGTCATCCTGATCACTGAGGCTTGGACGGTACAGCGGGCAGGGGCCAAGAATGCTGAACACCGGCAGTGCTGGGACAGCTCTGTCCCATGAAGAACGATGAGGACTTGTCTTGGCAAAGCGATAAATGCCCCACCAGAGAGAAGAGGCCCATTATGACTCAGGGAAGACAGTTTGAAAAACTAACTGAAAAAATAAAAAACAAATGCTAACTGACTAGGTAATCCAGAAGGTTTCTCTGCCTTATTTCCTAGGATACAATTATCTGTTTCTCTCCATAGCTATCTATCTATTTCTCATCTATCTACCTGTCTATCTATCATCTATCATCTCTCTGGTACCTATCAACATACACAGGAAACTTATTTTTCTGGTAGAGATGTATTTGAGGCAATGGGAAAATATGAATGGTCAAACTGTGTTATCAAAATTTTTTTTTTTAGTTCGGCATTGACTATATTACACATTTTAAAGTTCTGTGTCATAAAAGAGTTCCCCAAGCATCTTCACTCAGGTAACCTGTTCTGTAGTTTCATGATAATATCTTTTATCCATTTATTACTCTGTATAATAAATGGATACAGTTTAGTACATTAGTACTCAACATACACCTTAGTACGTTCCTTGTGGAATTGTCAGCCTTGTGGCCCATAAATCATCCCAACTTTCTACTTTTACTTTTCATTCATATAATTCTCTGCTCTTGTTAAAGTTTCAAAAAAAAAAATGCCCAACGAGGTACAATGAAAAGAATTATTTTTCGCAACCTGCCTCAGTAGGCTATAATGTCAGGTGAGGTTTTATGGACTTGTACTGCCAAGATACGACTTTATATTACGTAGAAGGAATGCAGGAGAACTATTGCTGATTAAAAGGCATCGTACTGGATAGTGACCACGTGCATCGAGGAAGGAAAATGGAAGTAGGATTGAATTGTAAGTATGAGGTTCTATAATGGGAGATTCGGAATGCCTGTTGGCCGTTCGTTCCTGGAATGGAATGCATACCAGTGCCACAGCCATTCACGTTTGATTTAATCTTTATGTGCTCACAGTTTTGTGAACAGTAAAATAAAGAATGTCTAATGCAGTGTGAGAGCTGGCCTTGGTCACCATCTTAGGCACGCCTATCTTAGCTGTCTAGTACCTAAACTCGGTGGGGCAAGGACCCGGTGGGGCAGGGACCCGGTGGGGCGGGTTGAGAGAGCAGACCCGGCACGCAGCAGGCTGTGTCAGTCGGCGAGGGCTGCTGCACAGAGCACCCCACACTGGGTGGGATAGACAACAGAAACCGATTATCTCACAGTCCTGGAGGCTGGAGGTCTGAGATCGAGCTGTTGGCAGGGCCAGGCTCCCTCTGAACGCTCTAGGGAAGACTCTGTTCTCAACCTCCCTTAATTAATTACATCTGAGATGGAGCTAGTTCCAAACAGAGTCACATTCTGAGGTACTGGGAGTTAGGATTTCAACATATGAATTCTGGGGAGATGCAGTCCCACCCATAACGGAGACAAGTAATATGTATGTATTGAATGACTGAAGAAATGAGATGGGGAAAGGGCTGGTGTGGGCCCCATTCTCCTTCCAAGTGGTTGGGACACTGTGTGTGTCTGATGACTGCTGTCCCAGGAGCCACTGTTCTGTAAAACACAGGTGTCAAATGATTGTAACTTGATTCTTTATAGACACAAGAGGGTGATTCCTTGAGTGACATGAATGGTGACAGCATAGACAGTACAGCCAGTGGCTTAATAACAGATAAAGTATCAATGTATAAAGGATTTTAGGAAGACTATCCAGTTCTAGCTAGAGAGCGGCTTTGGATGTGACCTACTGGTTCCTGAGCTGAACATGCAAATTTGGACACTAGGCACAGTGCTGCCCAAGGTCTGAAAACCCACGCGGAAGTCCAAGTTCGAGACGTTCCCCCAGGCCCTACCTATACTCTCTGCTTTGGGTCCCCGAGACTTTCCTCTCATTTGGCTTCTCGCATCGCTCTGAGTATCTGTTCTCATCTGACCTCTTTTGTCTTCTTAGTCATCCTACATTTATCCATCCCTGACTTGCCACTTACCTATATCACGGGACTTAGGCTCGCTGCAGAATTCTTAAGACATTTTGCATGTAATTTCTCCAAGGTTCTAACTTTCCCAGAGAGGAACTTTCTGTTGTGTTTATAGAAGCTTTGACACCTGTGTACCTTCCATTCACTGCTTTTGTTCCTCATTGTCATGGCACAGATCTGGATGATGCTGGAAGTTCGGGAGTTGCAGAAAAAGAAGCACCACGAGGGGGAAGGAGTCATGACTGATTTTTTTTTCTTTTCCAGCTGTATTCTCAGTTCCTCAGCAGCACCTGGCTGATATTTGTTGTCTTACTGAGTGAGATTCCTTTCCTGCTGGGAACCTAAGTGCTAATCGGTTTAGCCTTCAGCAGAATGATTGAAAATAACTAACGTGGACATTGTGGGAGGTATTTTGTGTGCCTCTATACTTTAGGCTCTGGGCTGCAAGCTGCTGGGAAAATTCTCCTCCATTATTTAAAATACATCTTCCCATATACTGTTTTCTGTGTCTGTAAATAAACCCCCTCATTTTCAAGACAACCATGTGTCTACTGAGAGCCAGCTTCACATTCAGGTAGGATTTTCTCTAAAATACTTCAAATATGGGCTCTTCCCATGTGAAACTGATGCTAAAAAGTTAGCCACTTCTCCAAAGTCACCTGGCCAGTGAGTGGTAGGAACAGGACTCAAACCAGGCTTTCTGACTCTAAGCGCAGTGTTCTCCCCAAGAAAATATTCAAGTGACTGTTTTTCTTGAGACACAAAAGAGGGAAAGAGGAAATGCACAACTTTTATTACGTTCACAGATCTAAAACTGGGAGCAACCACCCCCCCTATCGGTGGGGAAAACTGAAGCCCAAAGCCTCCCTCAAAGGGTCGCGATAAAGTAATGGGAAAAGAGTGCCTGGAGGGAGTTCTATTAGAACACATCTAATAGAAATAGAATGCCAGCCTCCATGCCAGCCGTAGTGGTAATTTTAAATTTTCTAGCAGTGTCGTTAAAAAAAGTGATAAAAAACAGATGAAACTAATTTTAATAATATATGCAACTGATTCAATACATCAAAAATAGTATCGTTTTAGCCCAGCCCATAATAAATAAATAAGATACGAAGGGGCATTTTGCATTCTTTTTTTCATTCCAAATCTTCCAAATCTTGTGTGGATTTTACACTGATTTGCACCTCTCAATTCAGGCTAGCGATGTTTCAAGTACTCAGTTGCTGCGTGTGGCCATGGCTACCCTCTTGGACAGTACAGCTGCAGGACAGCGCTGAAGCCCTAATTTTCCTCTCAGCAAATGCACACACTGCCTCCCCGACTTACATGCTATTGGAATTCATAAAATAATAATCATAAAGAGCTGGTGCTTATTTTGAATTACTGTAGGTGGAAGAAGGCAGGAGTAGCAACCAGCTGGGAAGTATATTTCACTCGTGGAAGATGTTTTAAATTATAACTCTTGTCCAAGTAATGCAAATTAGTAATGAAAACTGGATTATAAATTTCACAGCAGGGCATCATATTGAACATATTTGTGTTCTGAAGATAAAGGTGACTAATACGCTTTTGACGTAATGCTTCCAGGATTTCTGATTCTCATTCTTTATTTTCAGTTATGGTAACATTTCATTAAAACTCCTTCCCTTCTCCCTGGCATCCCCTCCACCCACCCAAGGAACAGCACATGGGCTCTTGGTAGGGGAGCTGCCCTCCTTCTCCCACTTAAATCTGTTCAGATGCTACCAAGTCAGTTTTTACTAAAATATGCTCAGTAGAACAACAATTCCATGGGATGTGGTTAATGATTCTACAGGGAAAAAGAGTTTCTGTGTCCAAATGAGTTTGGGCAATACTGGGCTAATCATATCAGTTATGGTGGGATTTGGCTACATGTGACAAAGTTGACTCACAGTTTTAACCAAGCACGAATTAATTTCTTCTCACATTACAAAAGATCCAGACACAGCCCAAGGCTGTTGCAGTGACTTCACACTCTCCCCAGCATCCCAGACTGTCTTCTTCCTCTCCTTTCTTCAGCTTGTACTTTTCATCCTCATGCTCATTGCCTCCTACTTGCAAGATGGCGTCCCCAAATGTGTGTGTTTTAGGCTCAAAGAAGAGAGGAGGAATGGAGTGAAGGAGGGATGGAGGGATGAAAGGAAAGGGGTTAGAAAGTCTAGAGGGAAGGAGGGAGGGATGGTGGGAGGAAAGACTTTCCCCAGAGTCTCTAGGAGTCTCCTACTTAGGTTTCATTAGCTGGAATGATATCTCAGGGCTACTTGCAGCTTCGGGAAAGATCGATGTTTTAACAGAGCACATTATGGCAGTAAACTAAATCACTCTTCTCTTCCTAAGAATGAAGGAGATGGTATGTAGTAGAATGTTCAGTATGTGCCACATGGAGTCCTAAGTTTTCTTAGAGCCTGTTTTAACATTTTGCTTTGTGCATGTTAGATGGAAATAATATCCTTTTTTCCCTATAAAATCTTACTTTTTTTTTTCATGATGGAACTTGAAGAATTATTGTTTTGGAAAATATGCTTTGGGGAAGTTGTATTGACGCGTAATTGTGAGAAGCCACATGTCCTAAAACAGAAACGAATGAGGGATTTGTGGACTACCCTGGTATATGGCAAATCCTGATGTCGCCCTTGTCCTCTTTCTCCCTTGTCCCCCTCTCTTGTAATTGAGGTTGTTTTCTTTCCTCTCTTTGGGCAATTAGCCACGCATGGGTATGTTCTAGGTGCTTCCAAAGAGAGTTTTTGCGTTCTCGATGAAGGGGATAGAGGATGCGCATGCTAACCTCTTCCCTCTACCTCGAACACAGATCCCACGCCTTGAATGACAGCGACTATCTGGCCCAAACCAGTGCAAGTCCCGGGGAATTCCAGAACCAGCAACCCTTCAGTGAAGGGCAGCCAGGCTCACGACGGTGACCCGAGAAACAGTAAGTCTCCATCGGCCCAGGGTAGCAAGACTCGCGCTCCAGGTACGGCCAGGAACCAGCAGGTGGTGGCGTCTGGGCCACTCTCCCTGGCTCCCGGCAGCCTCAGCGGCGGGGCGGGCTCGCCTCATCTCCCAGCAGCCTCAGCGGCGGGGCGGGCTCGCCTCATCTCCCAGCAGCCTCAGCGCCCCGGCGTGCTCGCCTCATCTCCCAGCAGCCTCAGCGCCCCGGCGGGCTCGCCTCATCTCCCAGCAGTCTCAGCGCCCACAGGTTGTCTCACTGGTCCCTCGCTGCTAGCGCCTCACGAGGCGATGGTGCTCGTGGGCTTCCTCGACGCTCCCGACCCTCACAGCAGCCCCGCCGCCAGGGGGAGCGGCGTCCTCCAACGTTCCCGGACGCGGGGGAAGCAGTGCGGAGAGAATGGCCCGGAAGGAGGGGACTCCGGGTAGCCGCAGCCCTCCATCCTGGCGCCGCCCCCTGAGGGGCGGAGGGCTGCAGCCCCACGTGGTGCGCCCCAACTTTCAGACCTGCGCTTGAGAGAGAAGGCTGCAAATACCCAGCCTGGAAGACATCCGCAGAGCTGGGCTCTTCCAGGCGCCACTGCGGCCAGCGAGCCGCCGCCCTGGGCGTGAGGGAGCAGTGTCGCCTGAGGGCAGGCTGCTGGTCCCACTTTCGGGCGGGGGCTGTGGGGTGCACTCCACACGGAGGTTCCTGTTTTAAAACCTGCATCCAGAGCTTTCCGCGGCCAACAGCTTGCGTCCTCGCGGGAGTGGGCTGCGGAATTCGTGCAGATGTTCCTGCGTCGTAGCGCATGTGCCGGGGAAGGCTCGTGGCCCCGGGGGAGCCCCTGCGCGCGACGTCGGCCTCCGCCGCGAGTCTGGGGTCCTCTCAGGCCCTCTCGGGCCCTCGCCCGCCCAGAGACCTGCCCTAAAGCCCGTTCCTTCGTCGCGGGTGGACTCTCTCCCCAGCTGCTGCCCGGAATCTTGCCCCAAGCTGAGCGCCCCATTTGGAACGACCGCACTGCTGTCGGACTCCCAGCGCAGCTCTGGCTTGGGATCTCGAACTGTCTGAGCCATCGATTGGAGGATCGGATGGCCTTGGACGTGCCTGATCTTCGGTATCTCACGTGCACTCTTTGTTGGGTGCACCTTTGGGTGTCACATTTGCGCTGGTGTGCCACATTCGTCCTGGTACGCCGCGAGCCAGTTTCCAAGCCCAAGGCTTGGTCATGACCCTAGTTTTCCAGTAAGCTTCCGGCACGACCGTGGCTGTCTGGCAATTCTCTTACTGCTTTTTGGGAAACCATGGGATGGTCAGCCTCCAAGACGGCCCCCGACCACTCTTCCCTCTTGATAGTCACATCCTGTGCAGCCTTCTCTGCGTTGCAGAGGGCTGACCATTACAGCGTTAGGACTGATAGAATATTATGGAAGTGATGGGGCCTCGTTACTTTGGAAGATAGGTCATAGAAAGCATTGCCTTCTGTGCCTTGCTCTCTGGGTCACTCGCTCTGGGGAAGACAGTCGTCCCGTGTCATGAACACAGTGAAGCAGTCTCATGAAGAGGTCTTCGTGGGGAAGAACTGAGGCCTCCTGACAACAGCCATCACCGAATTGCTGACTCTGGCCACACCCGTCTTGCAGTTGGATCTTCCTGCTCCCCCATCAAGCCTTCAGATAACCACAGCCCTGCTGGACATCTTGATGGCAACCTCTGGGGAAACCTGAGCCAGAACCATGCAGGTAGGCTGTTCCCAAATCCCCAGTCTGTAGATAGCGTCATACCTAAGGGCCACTGTTGCTTGACACTAAGTTTTCATGCCATTTGTTAGAGAACAGCGGAGAACGGCAGAATACATAATAGTTCAGGGCCCAGCCAAGGCCACCAGGAGTTCCTGCAAAGCCACCCGCCCTTTTGCTGGGCCATGATGATGTTTGTGCTATGAGAAAGTGCTCATGTAATATTTCCCATCCGGGACCTGGATAAGTACTACTCAGTACTAATTTGGAAATGTCAAAGTGATGTGAGAACTCAAAAAAAGGTAAAGTAGTATTTTAAGATGCAATTGGTATAAAATATGTAGTCGAATTAAAAAAAATGGGAAGTTAGCTCTAGGAAATATCACGGAGCCAGACGTTTTCCCCACCGACTGTATCGGTGTATGGAAGGGTGTGCGATGGGCTGCTGTTTCCCCGGCAGTCGTAGAGACTGCTGGAATTGAGCATTCTGTCTCCTTCATTGTGCTGTATACTTTTTTGGGGGTGGGTAGGTATTTATTTATTGATTTATTCTCACCATAGGATATACCTTCCCCAACATCCACCACCCAGCCACCCCATCCCTCCCCTCCCCCCCAGCACCCCTCAGTTTGTTTCTTGAGATCAAGAGTCTCTTATGGTTTGTCTCTCTCTCTGGTCTCCTCTTGTTTCATTTTTCCCTCCCTGTGCTGTATACTTGTGAAGGTGAGATTTGTTTCCTTTATACTTGCAAAGATACTCTATTAAAGCCCTGCCCAGGAACCAAAATGCAGAGATACAGGTGTTAGGTGAGAAGTTGTAGGTTTTCATCTGCGACAGTGAACGATTTGCAGGTAATATATGTATGGGTGAGGTAGGCTGAGTAGGTAAGCATCTGGCGGGGCTCCCAGGGGCCCTGGGCGTTTACTAATCTGCAAGGGTGTGCACCTTTGTGAGGTGGGGGATAGCAGGTAATCGTGAGCGTTCATCATTGGTGCCTCCTCCATTCTGTTCTATTTTTGTCCTGATTGTGATATATTGATTGCACTGCATTAAATAATTGCATTATTAAACCCGAATGTGGTCGTAAGGGACAGGTCAGGAAGCACACGGTGCGTTGCAAGTAGGAACGGAGCCTGATGAACCTCAAGTGATATTAACCTAATCCAATCACAATGTCTTAGCTGGCACATTCACTTAATATGATTAAAACTAAAACGAGGTCATTTACTACACCAGTGTCACTCTAAATTTTTACCTTGTACGGTTAGTACAAACTATCTTTTTGTTTTGATTATTGATTGTCGTTAAAGTATAGTGAATTGTTACTTGGGCAGACGATAAGAAAGTGAAATAAAATCTTTCCTGTCATCCCTGAGATGAGAACGTATAGAAACAGTGTGTTGTCCCAAAGGATTTTATATATACATACACGTGCACGCACACACGGTTTTGAAAATGCAATGCTTCTGTGTGCTGGCTTTTCCCCCCTTTCTACTGGTGAAAACGAATGGTTTAATGTTAACCCATTGTGAGCTAAGATTCACCTTGTTAACTTTCGAAGATGTGGAACAAAAATGGTGTTAAAATCATGAGAAACTTCACAGAATGATGGATGTTGGACACCAGAACTACGTGGACATAGCTTTCTAATTGTCTCATTGTCTTTAAACCATACCCGTCAACAAAAAGAAAATCTCACTTTCACCTTTTGACTCTGAAAATTAGGTTTCTTTTACAAGCTGACTTCTCTGATTACTTACTATGGTCTGATAGAAATCTGGAAGAGAAGCGCTTCCGAAGGCCCTGCTCAGCTGTTTCCCAGGGGACCCGGCCTGACTCCCAGGGTCCTTCTGTTTGGGCACCGCAGATACAGGTTTTAGGGATGTTAAAGATGTTTCCAGAAGCACTCAGGCAGCTGGAAGCCTGCAGGCAGGTTCACTTGGTGTCCTTTTAGGGAAGGCACAGTGGCCTTTGTTTTGGAAATACGTTTACCGAAGAGTAAAGAGTTGAAGAGAGAGGAGCTAGGCTGCGTGCTTAAGAGGGTTTGGGTTCCCTAGGCATCCGGCAGCCCTTTAATGATGAATTCTTGGCTTACCTCCAGTGATGATGACTCTGGTCTGCAGATGCGGAATAAAGTAATAGAATGTACTCTCCTCATCCTTCCCCCTCTTCCCCACACCTGGGCACCACCTGGGCACCTGCCTACCTGCAGGAGGAACTGGTTCCTGGAGTAAAGAGCAGAGAGGAGGAGGGGAGGTCTCTGTTCACTGCTCTCTGAACTGATTCAATTTTATTTCATTGTTCTAGTTTTGGCTCAGGGAGAGCACGACTGGTCCCTTTGGTCTCGTAGCAAACCTTGGAATACTCGAGGTTTGGGTTTATGTGCTAACTTACGCTCAGCATGCTTGTGGTACGGAAGGTACGATGCTGCAGTAGCCACCACTTTTCTGACTCACCGTCCGGTCAGGGAAAGCTTCCTTGTGCTTCATCAGAGCTTGAGAGAGCCAGGCCGTCCCTGGGATGAGAGAACATAAGATGGGTGTTCCCACTCCCCCCCAGTGGCTCGTTGCAGGGTGGCCATCAGTGACCTGAGGATACTGGAGAACCGAGTTCAGAGTCTCAGTCTTTAGAATGTTGTTTCCTCAGCTCAGTATTTTAAACAGTGACCTCTGCCTTGTGGGAAGCCTTTGCCATCTGCCGCTCTTTCAGTTTCTTAGTTGCTGAGGAAGAGTTTACCACATTAATATGTGTGGCTGTATATGTCCGTGTGCATCTGTGTGTACACGTGTGTGCTTAAAAGGTACACGGAGACATGTTAAAAAATTTAAGGATTTATTTGAGCAAAATCAGGTGTAGCCCAGCTGGAAATAGTTAGGAGAGCTTCACTGACAGGTGCTCAGGGAAAGACTTTTATCAAGAAAAGGCAGGAGCAAAGCAAGGAAATGATTGATTGGCTACGGCTTCAGGCCTGGTTGGCTGTTTGCGGTTGGTTATTGTTAGGTTTTGATTTTGTAACTGAAGTATTTGCAGGCTGAGATTTTGTTTTGCTTACTCAGGCTGCTAGGCCTTCTGAGCCACCTTGGTCTAATGGCTTTGTTGTTTAATGAATGTCACAGTCGGCCCTTGTGTGTGCATGTGTGCACGTGTGTATACTTGTGTGATTGTATGCATGTACATAGCTGTGCAGCACACACGTATATGCATAGTCGTGGTTGTGTGTAGATGTGTGTGTGCACACACGTGTGTGCATGCATCTATGTTTTTGTGTTTAGTCGCTATATATGACCTGTGGTAATCTCTCCTGTACTTTGGTTTTTCTTTCTTTTCCTACTGTCGTGCTTTTCACTGTAATGTTTGTATGTAATCAGAAAGGATTTTGAGTCTCCGAATACTAGATTGCAGCTTCATAGTTAACGGGTCAGGAAGAGCATAAGAGCATACTGATTATGGAAGAGAACTTAGTTAAACCTAATTCCAAAGAATAGGAATTTGTCCTGGGAGCAGTTGTGTCCCTGCTCTAGATGGGAGGTGTCTGTTGCTTGGAGACCAGGGACTAGGGCTCAGCTAACAGAAGATAGCCAGGGCTCCAGCGAAGGGCAGTGGGAGAAGCCTGTTCTGGGCTTCTGGGAAGGGCAGCCGCTCCGAAGCATGGAGGTGCTCCTGGGCCCGTGTGTCTCCAGGTCCTCAGGTCTCAGATTGCTGTTCAGACTGTGGGAACAACAGCATATTGGTGCATCGGATAAAAACATAACTGCTCCACACTACCACAGTCTGTGTGGTCTGTAAATAAAGACCAACTGATGCTTTAAGATGTTTTTTCTTTTTCCTTTGCTTCCTTTCCCTCTCCTTTCTTTCTCGCCTTGTTCTGTCTCTCTTGTTTCCTCTCTCTCTCCCTCCTTCCTTCTACCTCTGTCCTTTAAAAAATAATCAAATGGGGGCGCCTGGGTGGCTCAGTGGGTTAAAGCCTCTGCCTTCGGCTCAGGTCATGATTTCGGGGTCTTGGGATCGAGCCCCGAGTCAGGCTCTGCTCAGCAGGGAGCTGGCTTCCCCCTCTCTCTCTGCCTGCCTCTCTGCCTACTTGTGATCTCTGTCAGTCAAATAAATAAATAAAATCTTAAAAAAAATCAAATGGGTGTACATTCCTGTTTCTTCAAGGCAGCCCTCACACAATCAGGTGAAAATGTGGTATAGTATTTACCTTAATACATAACCATGTTTTTCCTATAGATGTAACATTTAGTCCAAGCTTTTCTCATATTTATTCCCATACATTTTTTTTCAATTTTTTACCAAGTTTTTCTCTACAAAAACATAATATTGTGTCTACTTCTGCTTAGTATCATCTGAACCAAGGAGGCTCTAACCTATGTATCTAGCTGGGATAGAGCCATGGAAATGCAGCCGTGGCTGATTTGAGTGCCTTAAGGAGTTACAGCCCACTGAGGTCAGTTTATTGGGGTTGCTTGTGTGTATGAGTCATATTACAGGCTGGTAAATATAAGAATGAAAGCCTCCATGTTTCTTGGATGCTCCGTACACCAGGCAGTCTCAGTGCTGTGCTCGCACCCTGACACTTCATTCTCAGCTCCCACGGTGTCCTTATTGAGCTTCTCTCCATTTCGTTCTTAGCCCTGCCTTAATGTCCTTACTAAGGTTCTCTCCATTCAGTGAACCTCGGAGAAGTTAAGAGACTTGCTCCAGTCTGCACAGTAACCCAGAAGCTGAGATTCTCACCTAAGCAGCTTCCCTCTCATGTGAATCTCAGATGTGTGGTAATCAGACAGGTATTGAAGAAAGTGTGTAGCAACGAAACACCAGAGACCAGAATCAAAAGGTAGCGTGTAAGGGTGAGCTTGTGATCAGGATGAAGACCTTCCCCATGGCTGTTTTAATAAAATGCTGGTTCTGGAAAGATGGGAAGGAGGGGAAGTTGTTAGAAATGTGCATTGAATCCGGTGGCGCTGCCCTCTGTGTTTGAAGAGCCCTCCAGGCCTTGGATTCCTGTTGGGCTAAAGCTGGGGTCTATAGATCCCAACTAGATCTGTGGGTCTACGCGACACCCTTTGTAGACTCTGAGGCCTCTTTCTTTGCTCCCGTGCTGTGATCCCAACCTGGGACCACAGAGCTGAGCAAGAGAAAGAACGTAGGCGCCCACATTTGAATGGAGGACATGCAGTAGAGTATCTCGATTGCCCATTCGTTTGATTATCAGTGCTTCACCTCTCCACCATCAGGGTTAAAAAAAGTCCTGTAGTTCACTGCAGGTCAAGTCAGGATTATAATTATTCATGATCAGCACCTCTCTTTTGAGAGTCCAGGCTTAGAAGATTTTGCAAGTGAAGATTTTTAATTCTACTATAAACTCCAGACTTTCCCTACTCTTCTCCACCATGTGTCACCTTCCTGATTTGGCAAGCTCCCCAGCTGTTCTCTCTGCCTTAGCTGCTAAACCAGGAGGCCAGGAAGTAGGGCTGCTGTGTTCCCTCTCTCATCCCAGGACTGCTCACTTGCTTTAGTTACAGGAGTGGCTTCAGGTGAGTTCATGCAGGGCAGCCCAAACCCCCCAGTCTGTTAACTTCAAAATGACCCAAAGCTGCTGGCATTCTGTGAATTCTCTTAGGCTGTTCCACAGCCTAGTGGATTTCATGATTCGAAAATAATTTCATTCTGTAAAGCATCTTAAATACCCTGCTACACTGGAAGAACATTGTTTCAGTTGCTGCTGCCTCCCAGCTGAGACTTAAGAAAACAAAAGAAACAATTTCACATGATAATATTAGCAAATGCCTCTTCTATAAGCCCCATCTTCACGCCCTTTGAATTGCATTATCTCCTCTCTGTATTGTTGACTTACTTGCATAAAGAATTTTGCTGTACGAAGCTGGGAAAATTATTTCACACTTGCTTTGATCAGAAATCTGTTGAGGTGGTTAAACCGTTCAGTATATTCAAATGTGGTTAGCTTTGCTAAGAGAAGGGAAAGACCATCAAATTGTTAGCATAAATCAAGAGGCCTAAGTGCTATCTTGAATATTTTCAGATGGATTTAAAAGGTAGTTTAAATGTAAGAAGGTCAGAGATGCCAGGAATCTAAACCATGCTCAGCGTTCATTATTTCAACAATATTCCAATGTCATGTCTCATATGCGTCATCGGACATCTAGATTCCGTAAACCCCAAATGAGGTCACCGTGACAACCATCTGTGCCCATAAATTCATTGTTATGAGTTAACTCGGATTAGGATCTTGGCTAAATTACAAAATGTTTGGGCTTTGTTTTACCTGCCTACCATTTGGTAGCTGTTTGCATTACTTCCAGTTTCTTAATTTTAGCACCTAACGTTGCCTTTTTCCCTCTTCCTTCCTGAAGGAGTAATCCCTTTATAACAGAATTTATAATTTTACTTAATAGGAGTTGACTCATGACTTTGCAGGGGGTTTGGTGCGATAGTGTATTAATAAATTTGGGGGGGAAACACCTTGAGGCCTTGAGGATTTTCTTTACTGTTTATATCAAGTAATTGCCCATTGATGTAGGGGTTGTGGAAACTTGCAAAACCGAGAGATTAGTTTTTGGTAGGCCCCTTGTAAAATATGGCCAGAGAAGCAAAAATGACCTGACGTTCATGAAAAATACATGGCCTCATCCAGTTATAGTCACTTACTAAGAACAACAGAAGTTGCCTAACGCACGGTTATATAACTAATTTGATAGGGGAAGTTGAGTTGCCAAGCGGCCTGGGGACGTTGTAGCAGGCCTGTGAGGGGCGGTAATGATGCTACTGCAGAAGGGGTCAGCTTGGAGGGGTCTGCTGGGCAGGCTGTGGGTTAGACCCAGGAAGAAAAAAATGGCATAAATTATGAAACTTTAGCAGATGTAAGTATGTGTGTATAGTTTTTATCAGTTGCACTATTGCTCAGTCTGGTTATGTCCACTCTAAGAGTAAATGAGAAACAAAGTTAAGTTTAGGAATTAAGGGTCTGGATGTGATGAACATTGAAGAGGAAAGTAGATACTTTGTTTGGATGGAGGAACAGGACCCACGGATCAGAAATTGTAGGCTAGAACCAGTAGATCTCTGTATAGTGGTGGGGAAGGACGGTGCAATAAAGGGATTCATGGCCTTTTATTCTAGGGTAGAGAAAGTGCTGGAAAGAGGGGCTAGTGGGAGTTATTTCAGGGTTTGAATTCAGACCGACCTGAGTGATGCCGGGCTTTGACTTTGTTATGGCAGCCTTAGGAAGCTGATGTAGGGTGTGTATAAAATAGTGAGATGATAAATTACCGGCAAAGGAAGTTGTTTTGAATCCCAGCTGCTATAGTTGGGAGCAGTGGTGTTTATAAATGAAATGTAGAAAATAGTCATGGAGGACAGCACTTGGAAGAAATGGTGGGAAATCTTCCAGATCGTTCCGAGGCCTGAGCATTTCTTTTTCTGCTTAAAACTTTTGAGGTTTAGCAAACTCTTTTCCAGTTCATGGATAGAAAAGCAGAGGCGGCTTACTGTCCTCTCTGTGCAATGGATCTGCTCCATATTCTGGCTTCCTGTGTAGTCTGGAGTGATGAATAAGAACAGCAAAAGCAAGGGAAGTAGATGAAGAATTGCCAACCTGTTACTTGGTTTCGGCAGAAACACTGAAAAGCTTGGACTGAACATACTGCATTCTGCGAAGTGAAAACATTGTGTATTTGACAACAGTTTTTGACAGCAGAAAGTAGCCAGCTTGGCTTCGACCAGGGGTTGGTAAACTTTTACTGTAAAGGGCCAGATAGTAAATATTTTCGGCTTTGTGAGCCATACAGTCTGTTGTAAGGTTTCCACTCTGCTGTTGTAGCAGCTACAGACAACATCCAAACAGATGAATGTGGCTCCTAAACAGCTTCCTGTGTGGACTGTGAAATTTCAGTTTAATTTAATTTAGTTTTTAAAAAAGATTTTATTTATTTGACAGAGAGAGATCACAAGTAGGCAGAGAGGCAGGCAGAGAGAGAGGTGGAAGCAGGTTCCCCACTGAGCTGAGAGCCCCATGTGGGGCTCGATCCCAGGACCCTGAGATCATGACCTGAGCCGAAGGCAGAGGCTTTAACCCACTGAGCCACCCAGGCGCCCCGTTTCATTTAATTTTAATGGGACTTGATGTTTTATGGTTCTTCTTTTGATTTTGTTCAGCCATTTGAAAATGTAAAGGCCATTTTTAGCTTTTGGACCATACCAAACAGGTAGTTAAAACAGGATATTGGTGTGGGCTAGAGTTTGCCAACCCCTGGCATTAAGGACAGTGCTGGGAGAAGCAGGGTATTAACAAAGTGGGTCTGAATTGAGATCAAATCAGACATACTTGCCTAGGCACTCAGAGCTAAAGTTTTCTCTCTGTGTCCCTAATGGGACTGGCAGCTAACACTACATCTATAGAGTGATCCAGTTCATCCTGTATTTCCTAGCGTGCATTTCTCTGGTTTTAGTTTATCCCCCTAACCTAATTATTGTTGTTTAGAATTCAAGCCCAGGCTTGAGAGGATGGTGGTAGTTCTAAAGACATTCCTTAACTGGGTCAAACCATTTCTTGAAAGGTCTTTACTGCATGACTGGTTTCTACACGACCTCCCTGTCTTTGTGGTCCCTAGCTGGTAGTTGGTAGCACAGGCTTGCTGTACCTGTCTTCCTCCTGAGCTCGGCCACACTTCCTACTTGCCTTGGCATGTGGGTGGCCGTGTGCCTGAGTTCTGCCTAGTGGAATGTGGCTGAAGTGACATCTGTCACCTGCAGCCCTAGCTCCCAACAGCCTCATGTGCAGTGTTCATGCCCCTTTTCCCTTGGTGTGTCTGGAAGGTGAGTTTCTTTATAGCCCCAGAATTTGGAAGATTGACAGGGTAGAACAGGGAGAGGTGCACAGCAGCGCCGTCAGAGCAGAAACTTGGACATTGGAATGTTGTGTGAACAACAGAGAAATGTTTATTGTGTTGACCCAGAAGGGGTGTCGGTGACCATAGATATCCTGCCCTGACGAACACATGTTCGGCTTGCGAAGATAGGATATACTTGACAAAATGGTGCCGGTGGAGAAACCATTCCTATTTTAGTGACCATTTACGCACACTTGGTCTTGTATGTGTCTGGTCTTCCAGAGGCATGCCCTCACTGCACACCTCTGGCTTGTTCCTAATGGGGGCTTTCTAGGACCTTCCTGAGCCAGCACATCTAGTGGTCTGTGCCCCAGTCCCCATCCACTAGTTGATCATCTCTCTCCTATGCCAGGTTCTGTCTTTGAGAGCCATTCATGGTACTCAGATGAGTTCTTCGTCCAGTTTTCCTGGCATCTTTTTAAACTTTCAAGTTAATGGATAACTAATAGTGTGAAAAATACATTTAAAGGATGTAAAAGAGGCTGGTGGGTACATGTTTCTGTCAACTAAAGGGAATGATGGGGGCAGGTGAGGAATGTGAGCCCGTTCAAGAATGAGGTCATACATGTCCACTGAGGAGAGCTCCACATTAGCCTGGGGCATAAGAAGGTAGACCACCTGTGAGGGGTCACGAATTAATTTGGGACCTATATACATGTTGTTATGTTACGGTTTAGTGACGGTTTCTAAGGCTATGGTGTGTACCTAGTAAAATATATTAATGACTGTACAGATTGTATATATATTCTATAATATATATTACATATAATTGTCAAATGTAACAAATGTTGCGTAAAACATAGACATAATTCATACCATATAAAGTATATAATTATATTCTATAATATGTAATGTGTATTATAGAATATGTGTAAATGTGGATGATCATTAACATATTTTATATTAAAATTAATATTGATAGAATTCTATATCTGTTATGTACAATATAGTAATTATATTATAAAATTTTAACAAATGCAAAGATAGATATATAATTTGTATATATGTGTATGATTACATGTTACATAATCATTATATGTACTATAATTTCACAATGTAGGTATAATACATATAATTTCATAATATATGTAAACATATATACATAATATATGTATACATATACACATATACACATACACATATATATACATATACACATGTACATAATATATGTATACATATACAGTTATACACATTTATACACATACATATACATATATACACACATATATATACATACGTAATATATGTATACATATACACATATACACACATATACATATACACACATATATACATATACACATATACATAATATATGTATACACATACACATACACATTTATACACATATACATATATACACACACATATATATACACATACATAATATATGTATACATATACACATACATACATATACACATACACATATACACATATACGTAATATATGTATACATATACACATATATACACAAACATATACCCATATATGTACATAAACACATACACATACATACACATATACATATACACATATATATACATAAACATATACACATACATATATATGTATACACATACACATATACAAATATATATACATATACACATATACATAATATATGTATACATATACACATAGATTATTGCATCTGTTCTACTGGAGCAGGAACTGAGTTTTGTTTTGTTTTTTTTTCTCAAGATGTAGCACTTGTTTCTCCCAGGTGCCAGTTGATTTACTTCCTGATGTAAGGAACACAAGATTATGGGTAATCTGCTTGAGTGTCAGATCATGCGATTGCAGAGCAGCTGAGCATTTGTCTCACTATATGCACCTGACACTTAGCACAAAGCAGAGTCCCTGCCATCAGAAGTAGCCCCAAGAGTCTTTTAATGCAGTAATCCAGTTGCACACTCCCACATTTATGGGTTTGCACATGCATGCATAATAGTGCTGAGATCCATTTGTCAGAACACACAGAGCCTGCGGTGAGAAAGGGCACAGGGGCACTTCCCATGAGTGGAAACTCTTAAAGGGGAGCACACATACCTAATTCTAGCATTGCTTCGTGTACTGCGTGTTCTCTACCAGACTTGCCTTTCTTACTGCTTTTTCCATGTCAGCATGGAAATGCCATCCTTCTCGTCACGAGGGCCCTGAAGCCTTCTGTCTGTCTTTCCCTCCAGCCCACCCCAGTTCATCAGGAAATCCTTTTAACTCTGCCTGTGAGAATTGTGAGTAAGAGGTGGCCTGAAGTGGAACTAGCTGGTGTGTGTATCAGTGGGCAAGACCGAGGAAAGAGCAAGAAGTGCTTCTAGGGAGAAGAAAATCTTGGTCGGTTGGTAAAGGTGAGCTTAGAAAATTCTGTGCAGGTCCCTAGGTTATATGGGTCTGCTTCACAGAATCTTGCCCCCTGGAGGGTCTGGCGAGGGAGGTGGTGTGCGGCGTAGAGCTGTGTTAGCTGGCTTGGAGGGAGGGCAGGAGCCGGGTGCTGCCAGGTTTGTGAAGACGTCTTTTGGAGGACATAGAGGCATTTTTGTTAAATGCAAAAATAACACGACTTCTGAATAATATTCCGTTGTCTATCTACACCACATCTTCTTTATTCATTCATCAGTCAATGGACACTTGGGCTGCTTCCATAATTTGGCTATCAAAAAACAGTGAAATCTTGCCATTTGTAACAACATGGGTGGATCTTAAGGGTTTAATGCTGAGCGAAATAAGTCAGCCCGAGAAAGAAAAATACCATATTATTTCACTTATACATGGAATTTAAGAAACAAACAAAAAATGGGGGGGGGGGAAGAGAGACAACCAAGAAATAGACTCTTAATTACAGAGAACACACTGATGGTCCCCAGAGGGGCGGTGGTGTGGACATGGGTGAAATAGGTGATGGGGATGAAGGAGGGCACTTGCGGTGATGAGCACCAGGTGTTGTGTGGAAGTGTCGAATCACTGTATTGTACACCTGAAACTAATAGAACACCGTACGTTTACTACACTGGAATTAAAATGAAAACATAATAAAAAAATAACACAACGTCACAGAGAGGGGCTGTGCACTGCTTCTGGATGATGGGGATGCATGGAGATTGTGCTAAAAGGCAGATTTTGATCCTCTAATTCTGGGTGGGGCTGAGATCCTGCATTTCTAAGGTCTCAGGTGATGCTGATGCTGCTGGTTGGTCTCCACAGGCTGTATTTTCAGTAGCCTGGGACTATACTTTCATAGCATTTTCTTCACCTGGTAAAACTTCAAATCCCTCTGCTTTAATCCACCTATAATGGTCCACCTGTGCATCTTAATTTCTGTTTATTTGATTTTGGGTAGGTAAACTGCAACTATTTTTGCCTTTTGGGTGTTAGATCCGTAGGGTGGGGATCTTCCCCCCTTAGAACCACTTATTCTTAGAATCCTCTCAGAGGCATTTAAAAAGGCAACAGCGTGAGATTTTATATGGGTGTGCTGAATGGTTTCTCCCACAAAAAGAACACATAAATTCTCTTAGAACAAAGATAATATAGCAAAATCAATTTCATACCTTTTAAATCATGAATTAAAAAAAAATTGAGGTGAGTTCATATAAAATAAAACTAATCATTTTAAAGTGAACAGTTCAGTGGTGTTAAGTATACTCAGCAGGTGTGCCACCCCCTTCTTTGTCTAGTTCCAAAACATTTTCATCACTCCAAAATTAAACGCTTTGACTCTGTGTTTTCCCCTCCCCTCAGCCCTGGCAACTACCAATCTCCTTTTTGTCTCTAAGGGTTCGGATCTTCTGGGTCTTTCCTGTCGATGGAACCACACAATATTTATCCTTGTGTGTCTGGCTTCTGTCACTGAGCATCTCTCCCTAAGCATCAAGGTTTGTCCACACTGTAGCATGTATCAATATTTCATTCGTTTCTATGGCTGGATAATATTCTATTGTGTATATCCACTGCAATTTGTGTATCCATTCATCCTTTACTAGACATTTGGGTTGCTTCCACCTCTGGCTATTGTGAATGGTGCTGCTATCGACATCTGTGTGAACCCTGAATGTTTGTATAGTTCAGGGAGTGATTCTTCCTGAAAGATACAAGATGATTTTGAAGTTAGTGATTTGAGGAGATTCATCAAAGGTTTGCCACTCTGATATTCAAATTCAAAAAGGAAACACAATTATTTTCTAAAGCTGACTTTAGGGGTTCTAAATTGTTACAAATGATAAATGATCTAGGGTGAGAGAAGCCCTTCAGCTGTTTATTCAGGAACGCTGGGGTTTCAAGGAACAAAGGGAGTTGCGAACACATCCATGTGTAGTGTCAGGTCACCGGGGATCAAGAGTGATTTCTTCTCAGGATCTCTTTGAAGATGCAGCAGGCTTCAGAGACACACCTCTGTGCCCCAGAGTGGAGCTGTCTACCTTCCTGCTAAGGACAGACTTTGAAAATTCTCCCTATTATCCTAATACTATTAGATGTCAGAATCACATGGAAGGTCAACCTACTGAAATGGAACATAAATATACATTCATCCTTTCTGGGACCCATAGGGCTTCCATACTTTTCTGGAAGTTAGTTGGAAAGAGAAGTGCGTGTATGCGTGTGTGTGTGTGTGTGTGTGCGCGCGCGCATGTGGGCTGTCATACGGTTTCCCCCCAAACCACAGTGCTTTTCTGCTGTAAGAGATCATCAGAGCGTACAGAAGCTGAAGTCTGAAAGGAGGAGCTTGCCAGTTGCCGATCACTCCAGGCTGAAAGCTGCGATGATTTCTCCTTGGGCAGCTGCACAGCGTCTCTTCCCATCTGTCCTGGAACTGGCCCCATGAGGACGGGCTGGGCTGGCAGGACAGTAAGTACCCCTCAGCTGCGGTGGTGACAAGCAACGCTCGGTGTGTGTGGGGCAGATGCCAGACTCCTGCCCAGGATGTGCTGAGACATGTCTCCAGTCTAGAGAGACCTGGGGAAACTGTGTAAAGCAAGATGCGTTTTGAGGGAAGCAGTCTTGATTTTATAACTCGGGTTCGCCATGCTTCTCTAATGGAGAGCGTTGAAGTCAGAAATGATGGTTACAATAAGAATCAAGGATAATTTTAGTTCCCATTGATGCTAGCGAGGGTTACCTTGTATGTGGGAAGGGTACATGGTTGGCTCTCTTGATTTCAAGGTTGTCTGCCTAAACATAACCACCTCCTTCATCAGACATGGTCCTTCTCCTTTGGAGGACTTCGTTTCTTGCTACCCTAATGTATTCATAGCTGTCTTTCGCACTGCTTTGTTGTAGTCTTTGTTCTTTTTAACTTTACCTTGTCATTGTGGGATTCTTGATATAAATCTGAAATTGTCACCAGTCATCACTAGCATTTTTCGTCTGTCTTATGGCTCAAACTCTAAATAACATGGACACCTCTTCTGGAAGGCCAAGAACCCATGCAGCAAGGATGGATAAACCCTGACTGCCTTGGCTACTCACTCTGTGAGGTGGTGGGGGAGCGGGAACTGGATTCCATGGAAGGAATGTGAGGACAGAGACAACTCCAAATATGAAAAACAAGAAAAGCAAAAAAACTCCACCCAAAACACTGTATAAAACTGCAGGAGTAAGAGATTCAACTATGGAAAGCCTAGCTGGACTTTCTCAAAGACTTATGGCTTTTATAAAGATGGGATTTTATGAAGGTAGGAAGTGAAGCCACTGCCCAAACTCTAATAATCCAAAGAATAAAACTGATCTTAAATTAGCCAAACAACCAAAGCATGTGTTTGTGTATGTGTATACGTGTATATATATATACTCGGATGTATACTTGGTAATACATATGTACAAATACATACATACATATCTACAAATGAATAATAAACGTAGTCTTCACATTTGAGTGCAGTATTACAACCAATTCTTCAGTACATTGTACTAAGGTAGAATGCTTGACACCCCTAATCCTTCCAAATATTTGCACTTAATATTACAGTTGTAATTTTTCTTGACTACGTTTCAAAAAAAGTATAAATTCACTCAGCTCAGCTTATATAATAATAATTACGTGTCAGAAATAAAAACAGGATTTTAAAGTAACCTTGTCATTGGAAAGCTGTGCTTTTCTTTAGTGGCAGATTTCAGCCTTCGCATTCAATGGTGTTTACCGTGGTGTTTTTTTGTCTTCAGTGCTGTTGACCTGGCCTAGCTCGACAGTGGAGAAATGGCTCTGCTGTCTCAGATTTGCAGTCTAATTTGCTCAGCAGTCATTTAAGCCTGTGGGGCGCAGGGAGAGAGTTGAACGGTGTTGAAAACTTCAGGCTTCTGCTGTTTACTTTTAGCTGAAGTTGGAAACATTTCAGAGTAAGGAGAGACAGATGCGTGACAGTTCCTACAGAGATATGAAGACCCACGATGTAGTCTCTGTCTTAAAGGAGCTTGCAATCACGTTGAGGCATTTGCAACAGAAATGCATGAACAAGACATCTGAGAATTGGAAGCAGTGAATTAGGGCAGTAGCTTTTATTTTTTTTTATTTTTTAAAGATTTTATTTATTTATTTGACAGAGCGGGAGAGATCACTAGTAGGTAGAGAGGCAGGCAGAAGCAGGCTCCCTGCTGACCAGAGACCCTGACGTGGGGCTCGATCCCAGGGCCCTGAGATCATGACCTGAACCAAAGGCAGAGGCTTTAACCCACTGAGCCACCCAGACACCCCAGGAGTAGCTTTTAAGCACCAGAAAAATGTTTTGCGCAGGGCAGGTGACCCTCCAGGCTGGATGGCATAGGAAAAAAAGTGCAGTTTGAAACATTGCAGATTTTGCAAGACAAGCAAGACTAGGTAGGGCACTGCAGGCAGAGAGAAGCAGGGAAAGTGTGGGATGACTGTCTTCCCTCCAGCATTTCAAAGATGGGTGATATTTATAAATTCCCAGAACTTGCTAAAACCTCTTTAGTATCAAAGGAATTCTAGGTGTATCCTGTCATTCTTTGACATTTTTCCTCCAACTCTGCTTGTTTTCCTCCAACTCTGGTTGTTGTCATGTGAGCTTGTATTGTCGTGGAAACACCTGTTGATAACACACACTCCAGAATACAGCTATCCTACAAGCTGTATCAGATCCATAGTCGTTGTAAGGGGTGTGGTCCCTCTCTGTTTGGATATCAATATTTTTATTAATCTGCTGATTTGTCCTTCCACGGTGCACAGACCAAGAACTGAGGGAAAAAAAAACCATGAATGTTTTTCTTAGAAAGTGGCATTATTTGAGTGAGCTTCGTAACCACATTAGACTCCTCACAACAACATTCATCTGTTGCTTCATTCAGTTAGCTAGTAGATATTTCCTTGAGTGTTCACTGTGAGCTCAGTTTTATGGGGTTACAGAGCTGTGGGCTGAGGGAGCTTCCGTTGTGGTCAGGAAGACGGATGGTAGCCATAACCCAAGTCATTCAGTGCTGCAGGGAGGTTAAGAGAGCAGAGAACTGAATAGGAGAGAATCACGGAGAGGTGGGTGGGGAAGGTCTCCTCAGAGGACAGATCTTTGAACTGACCCTTGAAGGATTTAAATAGGTGAAGAGGAATCAAGAATTTCAAGTCGAGGAGTAGCTTGGATAAGGGCTCAGTGCAATGGAATGTGCACGTAGATTTGGGGTAGAAAGGGCTGGGGGTGGGATAGCAGAACCAAGGCAGCGCTTTGTGGGAGAGCCTTATGCATGAGGCTGAGACTGGGTGCGGGAATTAACCTTGCCAACACCTTGATCTTGGATTTTTGATCTCCAAAAATGGGAAAGAGTAAATTCCTGCGGTGTGTGTGTGTGTGTGTGTGTTTTAAGCCATCTAGTTTGTGCTACTTTGTTACAGCAGTTCGGGAAACTAACACAATGGCCGTTGAGTTGTGTACATAGTTTTAGAATGAAGAATAATGTGGCTTTGTTGATAAATATTATCAAGAATGTGATTCCTTTGTAAGAGAACTAAGTGTTCTTCCTGATTTGTGATTTTCTTCCACGTGTTATTCTTTGTCCGTCTCTGTATTAACTAATGAATATGAAGTTTTTTCATGTTAATTGCTTTAAATTTTACCTAGAATTTTTTTCTAGAATTACTTTTTGTTGGCTTCAAATTTTATAGCCAGGGAAGGAGAAGCAAAATTAGGAAGCACCTTGAAAATACTGATCACACAGGAAGATTCCTTAATTCTAAGGAATCTTTTTTTTTTTTTTAAAGGAAGCTCTTTGCCCGACGTGGGTCTTGAACTTACAACCCTGAGATCAGGAGTTATGTGCTCTATCAATGGAGCTATCCAGGAACTACAGGAATCAATTCTTGATAGTATTTAATAATGTACTCCCTTCCCTCCCTCCCTCGTTTTTCCTCTTCTTTTCCCTTCCTTTCTGCTCCCTTCCCTTCTCCATTTTTTTCTTTCTTTTCTATTTTTTATTTTTAAGTAATCTGCCCACCCGACGTGGGGCCTGAACTTACAACCCTGAGATCAAGAGCTGCACAGTCCGCCGACTGAACCGACTGTGTTCCTCTCTATTTTCTTATGTTCATATAACCTTTATAAATTTGAAGATATTCATGTAAGTCCATTAGCAAAATGGGATTGTGCTTTACAGTCGGAGGCTACAAAAAATCTACCCCGTCCAAATTGCAGTGAGTTACTTTTGAGAAAAGTGAGAATTTACCAAAGCTGAAATCCATTTGGGCCCTCTTTTATCTTTTAGACACTGTTCTAAAGTATAGTGAATTTTCGCCACTAATTATTTCTCTGAAAAAGGGAGCACTTTTAATGAAAAGCTGAGACACAAAAAGTGAAGAGAAAATGACGTAAGGAACTAAAGTTTTTGCTTGTGTTGGTTGGTTGCTGGGTTGGTTTTTTTGGCCCCTGGGAATGGCAGGTTCTGCCTCTGCGAAGGATCAGTGTTTTAGTTTCTCTGCTCCGGCTGGGCCTTCCTCCACGGTGTGGACACTGCAACTGCGTGGTCATTGTGCGTGTCACCTCCAACTGCCCCAGGTTGGCGTGTCTGAGGATGGCACTCTGCGTGGTGGTCCGGCTGCTTCCACAGCCCCTGCCTGGCCGCCTGCCTAGCTCCTGGTGGTGTTGGGGGCGGTGCTGGAAGGGAGGCTCTTTCCTCGGTGTGTGCTGGCCAAGCAGGCAGAACTTTGTGCTTGCATCATGCATGAACACAGGTGGGATACATCTCTGTCTTGTTTCCCCAGGTACAGGTAATGAGCTCTGCACTTTTGGATGTGGCGTTTGAAACTGCAGCCTCTGCATCTGCCTTATGAGGAAGCTGGTCTAGACAAAACATCATCTAAATGAGATTTTCTCTCGTGTGTCTGGTGTGTAGGAGGAGGCAACAAATGAAACCGTGGAGGTTTCAGATCTATCATGGAAAAATACACAGCGTGGCTGGATAATGGTATCCAGCAAACTCACGAATCAGACACATCTTGTTATAATAACCAGTGTTAAGGAGTAAGCATTTCTATTTTGAACTCTCATTTCAGAGGTGGGGTGAGCCATATAAATTTTCACAGCGGCGATTTGTTTATTTTATGATTTCCCTTCCTGACCCTTCTGTCTCTCCACCTCTCCAAGACACGGGCTATTTGGTTTATTACTGGTTTATTCAAAGTTGTGCAATTCAAATATGATTTTTTTCAAAACTTGTCATGCATCCAGAGTCTCATTCGGCAAGGGCCTTTGGGATAGAACTGTAGATTGCAAACGTGAGATGTGAAGGTCTGAATAGGAGTGTCTGTTTACAGGCCATGGAGACTTTATCTCACTTTTTTACAGACTCTGAATCCAGCCTCCTATGAAGCTGATCAGTACGTTGATGCCAGTATCTGGTGCATGTTTTACTTCAGGCAGAGATGGAGACTAAGGGGTCCATCTCAGTGCTCCCCAGCCTCCCCTTCTCTCAGTTTGGGGCTTCACCTTCCTTCCCTCAGGCCACGGTGTTTTCCAGTGACCACTCCACCTGACAGAAAAAAAAAATTCCGTGCATGTTGCTAAACGAGGGAAAAGATGGATACACACATATTTAATAGACTTTATTTTTTAGAGCAGTTTTAGGTTCACAGCACTGTTGAGCAGAAGGCACAGACATTTCTCGTACATACTCTGCCTGCACTCATGCTTAACCACCCCCATTACCAGTATCTCCAGGGTAGAACATTTGTTACAATCAGTGAGTCTACGCTGACAATCAGTCATCCAAAGTCTATAGTGTTTACATTAGGGTCCCCTCTTGATGGACATTCTGTGGGTCTGCGCAATGTGTAATGACATATATGCATATTATTGTCTCATGCAGAGTATTTTCTAATATACTAATACTCTCCTGTGTTGCCCTAAAAATCCTCTGTGCTTTGCCTATTCATCCCTCCCTTTCACCTCCAGTCCTTTGCAACAACCGCTGATCTTTTTACTGTCTCCGTAGTTTTTCCTTTCTCAGAATGGCATAGCGTTGGAATTATGCAGTATATATGTTGCCTTTTCAGAGTGCCTTCTTTCCCTTGCTAATATGCATTTAAGGATCCTCCATGTCTTTTCATGACTTGGTAGCTCATTTGTTTTGGGCACTGAGTAACAAGCATTCCATTGTCTGAAAGTACCACAGTTTATTTACCCATTCACCTACTGAAAGACTCCTTGGTTGCTCTCAAGCTTTGGCAGTTATGCATAAGGCTGCCATAAGCATTGTTGCATGGTTTTGCATGGCCATAAGTCTTCGGCTCATTTGAGAAATTACCAAGGATCGCAACTGTTGGATCATGTAACCTTGGTATATTTTGGTATCGTCTAAAACACTGAGAGTTTAAGTGTGCCACTATTCCGGTGTTAGGGAGTGACAACCCAAGAAAATTTATGAATTGGTCAGTGGTATTGGATGTGTTGGGTATGGTGGTCTTATCCCCTTGATGCCATTCTTGGTGAGCGGTAAGACGCTGTGGCCATGGGTGAGACTGAGCAACCTACTTCATTGGTTAAGTGGGATTTTATCGCAGGCTTGCTCAGAAAGGCAATGCCTGTCTAGTCTCAACCTCTGACATCTTGACCTCCCAATTTCTGGTCTTTTCCACTTCATCTTAGTACCCATGCGACTCAGGCTTAATGTTAATGTAACGGACATTGCAGATACCTACATCTTACTCTCTCAGCACATGTCCTTTGCTGCTTTCTCTCAACCCTCTTGCCTACGTATCAAGAAGAACTGAAGGCCCCAAGTGTTGCTTTTTCCTCTCTGGTTCCATACTTATTCACCCATCCCTGTAAATTGGTTTGCTTTCACCTTATAGAAACATGCACATCAAATTCATCTTATAAAAAAACTCTTCCTTAACATCTTATCTTCCTCCAGCCACCACCCTTCCACCCTTTGTGAAAAGAATGACTAAATATTCACCGAAATCCATGCTTCCCCCTCCAGAGTGTGCAGACGTTGCCGGGAAGTGGGTGTTCATCTTCAGACTAGTTTGCCGGGAGGTGGGGTGTAGTGACTAATGCCTGTGGATGGGACGTACATGTCCCTTTGGGAAGAGGTCAGGGAGAGTGTAACAAGAGGGGGGCCAGGTCCCAGGTGTCCTGATTATCCTGGAGGAAACTCTTCTGACCACGAGGAGTACTGGACTGCACTGCCTTGTTCCAGGAACCAGAGTAAACTTCCAAGAAGCTGTCAAGATGTGGGGGCTTACTTGTTACAGCAGCTCTGTTACCCTAACTCAGGCTTCAGCAAACTACAGTGTGTGAGCCACACTGGCCCATTACCCGTTTCTATAAATAGAGTTTTGTTGGAATGCAGCCGTGCTCATCCATTCACATACTGTCTGCGCCTCCTTTGGACTGCAGCAGCAGAATTGAGTTGTTGTGGCCAAGGCTATACTCCTGTCAAAGCTGAAAATGATCGCTGTCTGACCCTTGGCTGACAGAGTTTGCCAGCTGATGCTCTGAGTAAGATTTCAGATTCAGCTGTCTGCTGAGAAAGCAACACAGGTGGATGAGAGAACCACCCGGGACAGGGGAGGGCAGAGGACAGACACCTGTAGATCTGGCCCTTCATTTGCTGATGGAAGATCCCCAAAGCCTCCAGACTCTTACACACACACACACACACACACACACACACACACACTCGGGGAGAGAAAACCAAAGAGAGGAACATGCTATTAGGATGTGCCTTTGGTCACTTGAAGGGATTCTCTCATCAGTGATTCTCAAACTTGAGTGTGCCTCATAATCCTCTGGAAGCCTCGTGAAACACAGACTGCAGGACCCCACCCTTGGGGTTTCTGATTCACAGGCGTGGGGTGGGGCTGAGACTCTGCATTTCCCATATGCTCCCCAGAGGTGCTGGGAGCCACGCCGTGGGAACCAGGGGCCTGGATTATTAGATAAGACTCTGTTTTGCTCTGGGTTGGACACAACGTTAGCTTTTTTCCTTGCCAGTTCAGTGGAGGTCAGAGGAGAGAGCGAGTCATGGGAGGGAGGTGTGATTACCTGTAGGTTAACCACCAAGTGCTCTTGCTGCTCATCCGAGTGGTGGTGTGAGTTCTGTGCCTCTTACCTAAAAGTTTTAGATTTTTAAATTAAAATTTTTTTTAGTACTCATTATTTTCTAAGGCAGTGATTACTTGAGAATAACCCAAACTCTACGTTAGGGTGGATCATCTACAGTTTGCTAAAGGCTAACCTCCCAGCAGACCGTTAGCATGTAAGCCAAGACAGCAAGCCCTGTAGGGTAGCAGCAGGCTCTGCAGGCTAAGTGTGGGCTGTGATGTTGGGTGGCGAGGTGCCTGGAAGGCACCATGCCTGTGGGTATGCAAATGTCTCAGCCCCAGTGTCACCGGGATCTCCTCCTTAGGCCTGGCCCCCTTTCTCTCAGCTGCTGCTGCTCACCCTTTCTTTTCTTTTCTTTTCTTTCTCTCTCTCTCTTTCTTTCTCTTTCTTCTTCTTCGAAGATTTTATTTATTTGAGAGAGGGAGAGAGAGAGAGAGAGAACACAATCAGGGGGAGGGGCAGAGGGCAAGGGAGAAGCAGACTTCCCACTTAGCAGGGAGCTTGACATGGGGCTCGATCCTAGGACCCTAAGATCATGATATGAGCCAAAGGCAGACAGATGCTTAACCGACTGAGCCACCCAGGTGCCCCTCAGCTGCTGTTCTAAGCAGGACCCTGTAGGTTTAGCATTGGCCAGGTTCCTTCTGTGAGAGTGATATGGGGCAGGCCCCGGAGCTGGCGCTCCTTTTGAGAGTCTCATTTCTGCCAGAACCATAGGTGGCATCTCATCAGAGGTCTTGCAGTCCAGGCAGTGCAGGGGATAGACTTTAAAATCAAGTGTTGGGCCAAGGCAGAGGGAGGTGAAAAGAAGGAAGGTGTGGAGAGATGGAGTCTGCCCACAGACCTCCTACAGGAGCAGAGGCAGCTTCTGTTAAAAGCGTCCCACCTGCTATTTCTCTAGGAGTTTCTCTTCAACCCTATCACATATACCTTAAGTAAGCAGGACTGTGTATTAAAAAATTGTGTCCTTCTGGGGCCGTGTTAGGTTCACACTAAATACATCTTCTCTGCCGGTAAATTTCATAAGGACAGACACTGCATTTCTTTGGCAGTTCATGGGGGCAAAAATGGTGCTGGACATTGGGGAAGTTAACTTGAAAGAGGCTAGAAATTTCCTCGATGATTTTCATTACCTCATGGGCCAAGCAGATCTCTTATCAAAAAAGAAGACTGCATGTCTTAGTGTTATGGTGCCTTCCTGCTATGCTTTCAGCAGTTTTAGGAGTCTTGCTTCATCGCCTTTCCCCCCAACAATAAAGGTTTGGATCAAGGGTCGGTAAGCAATTTCTGTGAAACGCCGGGGAGTACCCATCTGCAGCTTCTCAATTCTGCCGTTGTAGTGTGAGAGCAAGCATAGACAAATTGATGGCCCTGGCTCTATTGCAATAAAACTTTGTTGACGGGGCTCCTGGGTGGCTCAGTCGGTTAAGCGGCTGCCTTCGGCTTGGGTTGTGATCTCGGGGTCCTGGGATCGAGCCCCACATTGGGCTCCCTACTCAGCAGGAAGTCTGCTTCTCCCTCTTCCACTGCCTGTACCCCTGCTCGCTCCCTTGCTCACTCTCTCTCTCTCATAGAAATAAATAAAATATTAAAACTTTATTTACAAAAATGGGCAGTATGAGACTTGGTCGGCACACGCATAGTTTGTTGTCCGCTGGTTTAATCGGTGCATACAACGCACCTGGGGAACTTGGAAAAATGAAGTTGATGGTTTTCAGAGGTGGGGGAGAGAGATTTTGCATTTCTAACAAGCTCCCGGGAGCTGCTGCTGCTGTCCGTCTTTAGACCACATGTTGAATATTGAGGATTTAGATAGCACCGGCTTTTTGTAAATAGATTTGTGAATTGCAGCAAACTGGGGAAGGCTGGGGAGGATTTCAGCGAGCTGCACAATTTTACCGAATTTCAGAGAGAACCCGAAAAGCCATATCTAAACTCAGAAGCAGACTGTAGGAATGATGCCTTTTATTTAAAGAAATATCTTCCAACCAACCAAACCCGTGAAACTTGGGTATTCTCGCAGTGACTTCATTCTTCTCTGGTTTCCTGGAACCCATTTACTCTTGAAACCATCCAGGAAGAATTCAGGTTATTAAAAGGGAGCCTCGTTTTCTGCGTGACCTCGGATCTGTCGCTTGACCTTCCAGCACCTGGGGACAACACGAATGTACTTATCAAATTTTGTCAAAACAGGATCTTCCTGGAAAACAGATGTTGGGTCAGCATTTTCGCACATGTGGGAAACCCGAAATCCTGCAGGTAGGTAGCTCAGACTCAAACTATTAATAATGATGCCTTTGCCAAATACCAGAGCTCTAATACAAAAGACTAATTACTCTCAGATTTGGGAGAAGTTAAAAAAAAGCCCTTACAAATGAAACAAGAGCCAGAGCAAGCATAACCACAAAAACCCCGAAGGTGTGATGCTACCTTTAAAGGATGAAATTAGCTTTTCTGAGAGTCTGCCTTCCAGCACGTGAAGGGATTCCTGCTCTGATAGCATTCGGTGCTGTAGCGCAAGAGGGTTCAGCTCATTGGAATCCTCACTGGCCTTCCCACCCCCTCCTCCCCTCTCCCTCCATCTCTGCCTAGTTCCAGTAATTCTTTCCATGTGGAAACTGACGTTGCCAAATTTCAGAGGACACCCCCCTTTCTTTGGCAGATTGTTGGAATCAGTTCCATGTGTATAACTTATCTGGCAGTTTTTGCAACATGTGGCTGAGGGGTCTGGAATTATTTTAAGTTTCAGGTTTTAAAAATAACAGGCAATTTTGACCCTCTTGGAAGATTTGCTACTACTGGACTCTCTGCTGGGACATTCAGGTAGGGATCAGGTTTCCCGGCTGTCATTTCAAAGCACCCTCTTACGGAAAAAGACTTCATGTTGGCGACTGTTTGTATAAGGCATTTGTTTGGTTGACCTTTGTCTGCTGTGTTAATGGTGTACCATGGCTTAGCCCTCTCTGCAAGGAGCTCCCTGGCTAAGAACATTCTAGTTACAGCGGCTTCTAGGTGTGGGTCTCCTCGGAGGGAGTATGGCTTCAGGGTTAGACCCTAAAAGGGTCTCCGCAGAGAAACTCACGGCCAGCTCTGTTTCTGATCGACTTACCTCCGTGTTCCATCTTACAGGGACGTGTTTGAGATGAAAGTGTGGTTATTTATTATAGCATAATGACACCAGATATACCTGACTTTGGGGTATCCCTTAGAAGTCGACAGATTACCTTCAAATTGCATATCTGAGAGCTCCAGGGTAGAAAGGGGTAAGGAGAGTTGTCAAAGTCTGGGACCCCTGAAAGAGCAGAGATAAGTATTTGAATTTCTGTGGAGTTGCTTGTACACTGGAATGAGAGACTTTTTTTTTTTTTTTTTTTTTTAGCTACCACAAAAGGTGAAAGGGTCTCTTGTGCTTTTGGCTTTGCTGAGGTATTTTGTCTGTGGACACTGGCCAGTATCAGGCTAAGGGAGTATTCAAATAGCTTGTGTACAAAAATGTTATGTTCTGGAAATTAATGCTTTATTGTTTGTTGAATGGTCTACTACCATCTGAGACTTATATTCACATTAAAAATACCTGCCTTGGGGCTCCTGGGTGGCTCAGTGGGTTAAAGCCTCTGCCTTTGGCTCAGGTCATGATCTCAGGGTCCTGGGATCAAGCCCCGCATCGGGTTCTCTGCTCAGCGGGGAGCCTGCTTCCCCTTCTCTCTCTGCCTGCCTCTCTGCCTACTTGTGATCTCTCTCTCTCTCTATCAAATAAATAAATAAAATCTTTAAAAAAAATAAAAATACGTGCCTCGAGTGGTTCTTTTGAGAAAGTACGCACAGCTAGAAACATCTGTCATGCAGTTTGTTTCTAATAAATGGTAACCATTGTTTATAAGAGATAATGAGTTCATCATATATACAGTTTGGAGGATTTCTTCCAGGGATGAGTAAGAAAGAAGTGTGAGGGTGTTCTTTTTCTTTGAGTTTTTGGCAATTATGGCAATGGCCTTTCTTGAATGGATCTTCTCTTTAGTAGGCTACCTGGGCTAGAACATTCTGGGTGTAGCTACTGATAGGTCTTGGTAAATGTGGGAAATGCAGGACTCATTATGAAATATTCTTGCACATTGGCATATGAGTTTTGAGAGCTGCTGAAAAACTGGGGGAATGTGGGATTAGATGCTTTTGAGGGGCACTAGGTGAAGGACCCAATTACAAAAGGAGCAAAACCTGTGGATCTGGTAGGTATATGTTGATATGTTGTGTGTACCACCAGATGAAAAACAGGGGAGACATAGAATTGTATTTCCTGCTCGGGCACCAGCTTCTAACTAGACTTTTCCAAGATTGCTCCAGAAGAGAAGGTTGGCCACGTTTTACCAATTCTGAAATGTACATATTTGCAAGATTTCATATTTCTAAAATCAGAGTGCTTTTTACAGTCAACCACATCTCATAATTATCGATATCCTTTTCCCCTTCTTAACATTACCTAAATAAACATTGTATCTTATGTTTTGTCAACCCTGCTCTGTTTGGTGAAATGTGGTAGATTTGGGCTCGTGAAATTGGAATAAGAATGCAGTAAAATGAATTACTTCTATCTTATGGAATCAGAGGGCCTGAGAGGGCAAAAGATGAAACAGTTTTGTTTTCCTCAACCCTCATTTCTAAAGAAAGTTCCAGATTCTTTTTCTTAAAGCTGTGCTCTCCAGCAGCGTTGACATCAGCTGGGACCTAGTGAATCAGAAATTCTGAGGGTGGGCTTCCCACTGTGGGTTTGCAAAAGCCTCCAGGCGATTCTGATGCACGTTCAACTTTGAGAGCGGCTGAACAAGAGCTCCCACCCTTGTTCCCTGGGAGGGGTGTTGTCAGAGCATCTGGTGTGGGACCTCTAACGTTCCTCCGTAGCTTCACCTCTCTCTCTGAAGCCGTTCCTCTCTTTGTAACGACGTGCGTACATGACAGCGAGCTCTGCTTTCTCATGTCATCTCATCACCAACATGTTGTTCCGTCTCCTCCTTTTATCTGTCATGGAAACGGTGTTATTCTGCATGTCCGGGCTGGATCACCTCCTCCTTTTTCTCTGCAACACTCTCTCCAGCCAGCCCTGTGCATGCCAGTGGTTTCAGTGAACTTCTCTATCAATGGCTCCTCACTTTCTATCTGTAGCCTGAGGTACAGACTGCAAAGTTCACAGCTACCTCAGACTCCCTGTGCCAGAACACTACCCAGTTCACTTCCTCCTCAAACCAGTTTCTTCCCGTGATTTCTTTCTTACTGAATGGTTCCACCATGTCCCCTACTGCTTCAGGTGGAAATTTGGTGATCTTTCTGTACTTCCCCCTCTATCTCACGACTCAGTCGTTACCCACACACATCATTCCTGCCTCTTAATACCACTCCAAGGCATTCTACCCTCTCCACGTCCACTGCCCACAGCCTCGACTGCGTCTGTTGTTATTCTTTGGAATATTGCAGGGGTCTCTCTCCCTGTTTCTTTCCTGCTTCCCGGCTTACTCCCATTCCATTTAATCCAGCCGTGGTCAGGTTAGAGTGACATGTCTCATGTGGAGATCTGATAATGAAATTCCTTTATGTAAACAGTCTCTAATGTCTTCTCATTTGCTCAGCCATATTTCACAGTCTGGATCCCTTTCCGAGCTCTGTTCTGTTTGGGAATTGCTGCCTACAATTTTTCTTTTTGGAAACCTATAACCACCTTTGGCATTTTAAACGTTTTGGGAAATCCTGAAGTCAAGCAGTCATTTAGGTTTGACCTAGTATTTCCCATGGTCTTGGTTGACCCTGCCCCTCTCACATATCGACTGTTAACATCCCATGACATTTGTGCTCTCCGTGCATTCTGGGTAAGGCTATACTTTCCAGGCAAGACTTGTCATGAGTTGGCCCTAGCTTGCTCTTCAGTCTCATTTTCCACAAATCCCCTCATTACATTTTCACTGACAGTGATTTCCTAAAAAAAAAACAAACTCATATTGCCTTGTGCCCTTGGACTTTCAGTCTTTGTTTTTCTCTCTGAGTGAAATGCCTTTCATTCTTCTTGCCCCCGGAAAATACCCTGTTGTCATGCAGCTCTCAGCTCAACTATCACTTCCTCCAGGAAGCCCTCCCTGATTCGTCTAGACACACTTGGGTGCCCTCTTCTGGTGCCTTCTCATCTTGTTTGCTCTTTCATCATCATCATCTACTCCTTATAGCCTATAACCTTGGGAACAGTGACATTGCTTTAGCAGAATGTCTGGAGGGAATGTCTGTAAATACTAGCTGATATGAAGTGAGACCATGGAAAAGGGAATGAGTAGTGGTCGTTTCTGGCTATAATGATGTTAAGAGCTATTCCTTATAAAAAGCAGTTACTACGAAGTTGACTGTTTCAGATGGTCTCCCCACGTTAACTCACGTAATCCTCTTACCGCCTTTACGAGATGGGCACTGATATTATTGCCCACACTGTCCAAATGGGGGAAACATGAAGGGTTTTGGTGTGACCTGCCTGTCTCCCTGCAGGTGGAGGTGAAGGTGAGCTCATTTCTGTGAGGGATGGTGCTTCTTTAGGCGACATTTCTCTGGAGAAGTAGAGTAAATACCTGAGAAAATCTCCTACCACCTCCTCTTGTTGGGACTGAAGAATTTCTTAGCCTTCCCTAGGAAAAGGAGTATTTCCTTTTTTTTAAGAAATTTTTTTGGCTGCTGAGTATTACTTGCAACTTGCTAACAAATTTAATGGTGCCATTATTCTTATTGGTGATAGCAGCCCAGGCTGTTGGTGCCAAGGGTCTTCTTTTAAACGGAGAGGGTCACTTCATGGTAGCAGTTCTCAGTGGGGGTGGTGGCGATCACAGGGGATCCCAGGCCCCCAGGAAACGTTCGACAGTGTCTGGAGACGTTTCTGGTTGGCACAGCGGGGTGGAGGAGAGCTCTGGTGTCTTGTAAGCAGAGGCCGGAGACGCTGCTCTGGAACCTGCAGTGAACAAGACAGCTCTTGGGGATACAAATGTGTTTGGCCCCAAATAGCGATAGTGATGAGTTGAAAAACCCTGGTTTAACTCTATGGTCAAATCATCTTTGACAAAACAGGCAAAAATATCCAGTGGAAAAAAGACGGTCTCTTCAATAAATGGTGCTGGAAAAATTGGACAGCT
>CM052801.1:4404821-4463932 GCA_028533885.1 Nasua narica | reverse complement strand
GAGCCTGGTGGTGGGTATAGAGGAGGGCATGTATTGCACGGAGCACTGGGTGTGGTGCATGAACAATCAATCTTGTAACACTGAAAGAGTAAAATAAACAAATTTGGGGAGAAAAAAAAAAGAAAAAAAGAAAAACCCTGGTTTATACTTACAGATTCAGACTTATAGCAAAACATCTTAGAAATTAAACAGAAATCTTAAAGATTAAACACAGCAATGGGAAGTGGCAAATAGGGCCTGTCAGGAGCTGACTGTGGGAAATCCCTAAGTTTTAATGAGCCCAATACAATGAAGGTCATCAAACAAAAGGGAGGGCCATAATCCTGACACTCCATTAAGTGACAGGAAGGGAAACTGAAAAAACTCCTCGCCTGGAAAGGGGAGACTAAGGACATTCATTACCCATAAGAGGCTTGCAGACCATTCACGCTTGATTCTGGAAATCCCTGAAAAACATACTGCAGAATTTTCTTTAAATGTTCTCAAGAAATGTCCTGGACTGATAATAGAAGGGGGAAAAAGATGGCTTTCAATAAATGGAAAGATAAGTGGGAAAAGGGTAGTTGGACGCATGACTAATGCATGTCAGTTTTGATGGGTCCAGGAAGTTGTATAAGACTTGGCAAAGAAATTGAATTTGTGGAAGATCTTTAAGTACATTTAGGAGAAGAAGCCAACCACAGTAGGGCTCTCTAAAGTGGATGAATATAAACCTCCAAAGAGGACGTTTATAGCAATTTTTTTGCACGTGGGAAGAAAATATTAGAATATTTTTTAAGAACCAAAAGTAAATGTTGATATCAGAAAGTCTGCATTATTAACATCGATACAGATCAATACTGGTGCTCACTTTCAAGATGTGTGGTAGATATCCCAAGTCAGAAGCAAGATGAGAGAGAATCAGCGGGAAAATACCCAACATACTGGCACTATACTGTACCGACATGTGGGTAAGCAAATCTGGAGATGACATCATTAGTTTAGTTTAATGTAAAAGTAACCCCAAAGCATTTTTTTTAAGATTTTATTTATTTATTTGTCAGAGAGAGAGAGAGAGAGCACAATCAGGTAGAGTGGCAGGCAGAGACGGAGAGAGAAGCAGACTCCCCGCTGAGCAGAGACCCTGATTCGGGACTCACTCCCAGGACCTTGGGATTGTGACCTGAGCCGCAGGCAGCTGCTTAACTGACTGAGCCACCCAGGCGTCTCCCAAAGCATTGTTGAGTTGCTTAAAAAGATGTGTGAAAAGATAGAACCTACTGAAGTAAAGAGTAATCCTTCATGTACAAGTAAACCCCAAGAAATGGTTAGCTTGTATTTGTTCTTTTCATATTGTGACATCACAGCATTGTCCCCAACTGCCAAAAAGTTGAGCAAAAATGAAAATAAAGAAAAAGAAAGAAAAATTTAAATTACCAAGAAAACTATGGGAAATAACGATTTTATGTCCAAGTTCATTAATGACAGATATTTTCCGAAGTACATATCTCTGCTGTGAAACGTCACTTACTGATATGGGTACTGGTAGATCATTTATCAATAGATGAACAAACATATATTGCAAGTATAATCTCCAGCTTGATGATTTTATAACAAGGTACTTGTGTTTCTTTCTACTGATTAATGAATTATTTTTTATGCTAAGCTTTACTGATGTGTAACTTACCTCCAGTAAAATGCACCCATTTTAAGGGTACAGTTTAGTGATTATTGACAGTGCATGTAGCCATGTGGTCACCATCACAACCCTGCTAGGGTAGTTCTATTGCCCCCTCTCCCTGAAGTGCTGTCTTGCCCTTATACTCAGTGCTCATCCCTGTCTCAGTGTCTGGCAACCACTGATGTGATTTCTGTTCATAGTTTTGCCTTTTCCAAAATCTCATATAAGCGAATAGATTTTGAGGCTTTGCTGTCTGACTACTTTCCCTTAGCATAATGCCTTCAAGGCTCATCTGGTTCTTTGCGTGCGTTGTAGCACTTTCATTTTTATTGCTGGGTAGTAGTAATCCTTGTGTGGATGTACTTACAATAACTTCTTTATCCACCCATCGGTTGAAGAATGCTGGGTTGTTTCCAGGCTTGGTGATTATGAATAATGTCCCTATACACATGTGCAACCACGTCTTTGTGTGGACAAGCATTTTCATTCCGTTTGTATACATATGTAGAGGTGTGATTGCTGCGTCATGTGCTAAGTGCATGTTCAGCTTTATAAAAAAACTGTCTGACTGGTTTCTAAAGTCGCTGTGCTGTTTATGTTCCTACTAGTAATGTAGGAGAGTCCCAGTTGGTTCACACATTTGCACTTAGCATTGGGTATTGTCATTTAAAAAAGTTTACTCATTTAGGGCAGCCTGAGTGGCTCAGTTGGTTAAGCATCAGCCTTTAGCTCAGGTCATGATCTCCAGGTCCTGGGATTAAGCCCCTTATCATGCTTCCTGCTTAGTGGGGAGTCTGCTTCCCTCTCTCTCTCTCCTTTCTCTTTCTCCCTCCACCCCTCCCCCATTCGTGTTCTCCCTCTCAAATAATGTCTTTTTAAAAATTACCCATTTAATAGTGTATCTCATTGTGACTTCCCTAATGGCTAAAGATGCTGGACGTCTTTCCCCGTGTTTATTTGCTAACCTTGTCTGCTCTTGGGTGAAGTGCACTTGTTATTTATTGAGTGCTAGTTGCTTTATATTCAGATTGATGGAATTTTTTGAGTATTAAAGTGAAATAATTCAGAGCCTGGATGACTCAGTGGGTTAAATGACTGATTCTTGGTCCCAGCTGAGGTCTTGATCTCAGGTTGGTGAGTGTAAGCCCCATGTTGGGTTTCAGGCCCAGCATGAAGCCTACTTAAAAAATAAATAAATAAATAAAAATAAGTGAAATAATTCAAATAGAAGCTTTTCTCTCCCTCTTTCCTTCCACCCCCCCCCCCTTTTCTTTTTAAACCCAGCGCCTGGTATGTAGCTCTTGCTCATTTTTAAAAAATCAATCATTATTGGGCAAAGAGTGACTGACCGTAGGGTTCATGAAAATCAGACATACTGAATGTGCTTTTCTTTCAGTTTTTCATGAAGATGGGGATAGAGCCCCATATTTAAAGATCCGTGGGAGAAGGAAATTGGAAAGGGGTAGGGTAGGTCTGAAAACTTAGATATGGAGATGGATGGCTGCAGAATGTTCTGGAGAACTGAGAACGTTTGCCACAGAAAGAAATCAGCTCTTATCCCAGGGTCAGTGAGGAATTATTAAGGATGTGAAGATGAGGATGTCATCATTAGACTCAGAAACACGAACAGGACAGCCCCCTTCCATTTAACCCATTTTGCTAGTATGTTCTTGACAATGTCTGCACTATGAACAGTGTCAATAGCTATTAAGTAAAGAAAGTTAGGGTCTCAAAACCCAAAGAATATGGAGGAGTCAACTCTGTAAACTTTTGCAGAAGTGAATGATGATACCAGGAGTTGCTGCCTCTGTGGGGCTGATAAAAGATTCCACTGACCCCAGATATTGTCTGCATGAAGATAGCGCAAGACCCGAAAATCGCAGCATTCTCCTTGGGATCTGACCTTGACCATTTTTACTTAGTCATCTATTCTCCTGTTACATGGATGGAGGAGGATGACGTGTTTTCTTGATACTAGCAGGCCCGGTATGTCTCCTATTTCCTTTTTGCTGTCTTAGCTGTCATCATTCCCCAGAGGGCCACAAATATATATTCTGATTATAAGCAGCCCTACTAAACATATGGACACTAGAAATGGGAAGTCTCCACACGTTTAAGACATATTGACTCAACAGATATTTATGGAGCACCTATTGCCAGGAATTCCCAGGCCTGGTGCTGTCACTTGGGATGGATTTGCCAGTGAGTAGAAGATACAGAGACCCTAAGGATCGTGGGTCTGTGTGCTAGCAGAGGGAGAGGGACAATGCATGGCACAAACAAACAAGTAAACTATGTGCCATGTTAGAAGACTGCAAGTGCCACGTGGAATGTCTCTTTAAAATGTACTAAGAAGGCGCCTGGGGGGCTCAGTTGGTTGAGCGACCGCTTTCGGCTCCGGTCATGATCCTGGACTCCCGGCACCGAGTCCCGCATCAGGCTCCCTGATACATGGGGAGTCTGCTTCTCCCTCTGATCTCTCTCCTCTCATTCTCTCTCTCTCTCTCTCTCTCTCAAATAAATAAATAAATCTTTAAAAAAAATGTACTGAGGGGTGTCTGGGGGGCTCAGGCGGTTCAGTGTCTGCCTTCAGCTCAGGTCATGATCCCAGGATCCTGGGATGGAGCTGCGCATCAGGGACCCTGCTCAGCAGGGAGTCTGCCTCTCCCTCTCCATGTCTGCCTCTCCCCCAGCTCATGCTCTCACGCACTCTTCTCTCTCAAATAAATAAATAAGATGTTAAAAAAATAAATAAAATGTACCGAAGATGTTTCCATGATCTATGACCCCTGTTTAACTTCAGGCATGCCAGTCATGGCCAGGCCTATTTAGGCCACATTTGGGATTTAGTTCTTGTGAGATAGGATGTGGAGCTGTGACACTGTAATGAGACAAGAAAGAGATCAGGGCGGGAAGAGGTGGGGAGCTCGGGAGCCTGTCTGCAAAGAGTGTGGGAGGTGCAGAGCACCATCCATGAGGTAAAATGGAGGAGCGGTTTTACCTTTGGTCAGGAAAGCTATTTGTGCCCTCCTGACACCAGGGTTATTTCATACTGCACTTTTTGGGGAGCGGGGTTTGGGGAAGATGAAGCAGAACTTTCAGCCATAAATGCTGGCTTGGTAATGGCCGTGTGATTGCTGTAGCTATGAGCCCAGATCGATACCTTTTACAGGAGAACAGCTGAATGGCTTTGGAAGCAGAAGCCCGAATCGATCTCTTTGTTTTGTTTTGTTTGTAATTCCACCAACAGGAGGATCCTGATGTGTTACATTGGGATCTTGCACAACTTAATTTTGTTGCACAAAATATTCTTTTGTTTTTGCTTTCTCTCTTGGTGATAAAACATGCCTTGCTGCCTCTGTCCTGTAGCTTGCTTGAGCTTTGAATATTACTCGAGAGAGAAACCTCACTCGGCAAGGCATACCCTACCACATGGGTTGAAAAGAGCCCCCCCCCCCCCCCATTAATTTCTAGAACATGAGAGAGGCTGTGTTGGGTGACACAATTTTCATCTGACACTTAAAACAGGATAACAGAATATTTTTTCCTCTCAGAAGCAGAATAGAATCTCGTAATGCCATAAGCCATCAAATACTCCTGGCTTTCGAAGTTTAAATTACAACTCCTTTTCCTCTTGAAGCTAATGATTTCATTAGGATGAAGATTTTCTGCATATAATATATCTCTCTGATCCTCTGCACAGTTTGAGGGGTGCGTAATTGAGCCTTTAGTTAACTAGCTGTGGCTGGTAAGACTCTGTGCTAGGGAGAATCAGAGCAGTCCCTCTCCCCCTCCCAAAACCCCTATTCTGTTACGTGCACTGTCTTTGACCATGGGCAGGAGTTGGCCGCCCCAAAGTGAAGATGATGAGAAACAATATCAAATGTCAGTTAAAAGCCAGAACTTTAGAATCAAACACCACTGAGTTTGAATTCTCATTTTTCCATTATTGACTGTGTGATCTAGGACAAGGACTTAACCTCTCTATGCCTTTTGAGTTTGTTCATCTTTAAAGACAGGGACGACAATGCTGACCTTATCAGGTTTTCTAAGGATTGAAAATCATGATATACGTAAGGCATTTATCTTGGTTCCCAGCATATTGTAAATGATGTCAGTTGTAGAAAATAATTGTTAAATTATTTAGAATTTTAAAATTCAAATGTGAAATATTAAAGCCCATTTCATTACTTTCCAGTATCTCATTGTTCTTAGAACTTGTCTCTGGGTCCTCAGATAGGCAAATACATAACACATCTGCCCAACCTGCCCCAGCTCTTCAGGGTGACAGATGCTCTTTTGCATGAGACAGCTAGCTGGGAATGAATATTGGAGATCAGGTGCTCCGGGCAGGAACAAAGTTTTCTCACATAATTTGAATATAATGCCAGATAAGGAATCCTAGTTTATCTAGAAAAACTCTGTAACAGTTTTTAAAGTCCTTTGCTTGCTTTACTGTGTGCCACTGTAGGGGAAGGTACTTATATTTTCCCCCATGATTTGATGCAAATAGTAACATAGTTTTGGGGATCAAATGCAACATAAGTCTCTAAATTGTTTCTTTCATTTTTAAGGTTCAAAGCCAAAACATGATGCTCAGACAGTTACTCAAGTCTGTAGCTAAGTCTCTGCTGTGGGCATAAGACCTTTGCTTTCAGAAACATCACAGGACAGGGCACCTGGGTGGTTCAGTCAGTTAAGCGTCTGCTTTGGCTCAGGTCATGATCCCTGGGTCCTGGGATTAAGCCCCAAATTGGACTCCCTGCTCAGTAGTGAGCTTGCTTCTCCCTCTCTCCCTGCTGCTCTTGGTGCTTGTGCTCTCTCTCTCGAATAAATAAATAAAAACTTCAAAACAAAACAAAACTATCACAAGACAAAGCTTTGCACAGTTTTTTCAACTTTATGTTGGAAAAAACGTATTTTGGTATTATTTACAAATAATGGTTATTTTCTCCCAGCTGATGCACAAATTCAGTACTAATTTTTGCAGAAAAGACATTCAAAATCTTCATCCTTTTCCTCAACTGTTATTCTTTCATTGGCACGCATCCATTTCACTTGTATTTAAGAAAAGCAATTAATTTGAAAGATGTAGTTAACAAAATAGTAACAGCATAAAAGGAGAAGGCACAGAGTTAAAAATTTACTACCCTGTGGGCACTGGGCCCCAATCAGGGCTGGAAATTGCTTTGTCTCTTGTAGGATATATCCCTGGACTTCCAATCCAAAAGCTCATTCTGTTTGTAGCCATCCACATTAAAATGGCTATAAAAGGAGAATGCCTGGGTGGCTCAGTCAGTTAAGTGTCTGCCCTCGGCTCAGGTCATGATCCCAGGGTCCTAGGATCAAGTCCTGCATGAGGCTTCTTGCTCAGTGGGGAGCCTGCTTCTTCCTCTGCCTGCCGCTCCCCCTGCTTGTGCTCTCTCTCTCTGACAAATAAATAAAATTGAAAAAAAAATGTTAAAAGAATCCTTTATCATAATGAAATAATCTGTGGATATATGTTGTTTAATAATCTATGGGCTAATGAAGAATTTTACTTTAAAGTGACTTAAAAACCTAACGAATCAGCCAAGTCTCACATGAACAGTGAGGTGGGCACTGTTTCACCCTGAAATGGCCCTATGTTAGGAGTGAGTTGGATAGTCAGGTGGTCAGGACCAGGGTCTGCAATAAGAAAATAAGAAGTCAGGAGAGCTAAGATCAAACAGCACTGACATCCTATTTTGTAGCTTAGGACTGTACTAAAACATTCTGCTTTGCAACTTTTGCAGAAATGACTTCAGCAAAATGTCCTAAAACAAGGCAGTTAACCACAAAGCATTTGTCAGTATCACAGGTAAGGAGCATTTAAGACATAAGCTCAGAGATGGCAGCCAAAAAGAAAGACCATCAGCACAGGGACATTAGCCTAACAAGTAGACAAATAGGTGACCAAAGTCCTGATTGGCATGACTCAGGACACCCTGATTGCTTAAGATAGTTGCACAAAAGAGCTCATAAAACTCCCTACACTTAGAAACTCCAGGGACAACCCTCTCGGAACCCCCTACCTCTCCTGGAGCTTCATACTTTACCCAGTAGAGTTTGCTTGGCTGCTCACCACTCTTTGGCCTACCTCTTCATTCTTCATAGCAGTGTGACCAGGAACTGGGGGAACTATAGGCAGAGAAATCCTGCAATAGATGTTCTTGGGGTCCTAGATGGCACTGTCTCTACTCATTTCTGCATTGACCAGGGAGCTTTGCATCCCTCTCCTCCAAGCTTCCTTATTGGTTATCACCACTCTTTTAGGACAATCTCAACCCAAGGACTTTCGAAATGAAAATTTCAACCCCCTATCCTGTTTGCAGGGGTTTCCTGACTGGTGGGAATCCCTTCCTGCTCTCACAGGTCATGGCAGGAGGGTCAACTTAGCAGCTTCTTACTGGCGGAAGGATGGCCTCAGGGTCACTTTTCCCATGAGGTCTGTCTCACTCTAGCCCAATGTGGTGATGAGTTTGGGATGCAGGGATTTGCTCATTGTGATTGACTTGCCAATGCAGACCAGACACATTTTTCCTTACCGCCATCCCCCCATTATCCGCCTATGTGTGCATTTACTTGGCCATGTCATGTTCTGTTGTTGCCACAGTCCAGAGAACATTTTTCTCCCCTCTCTCCCCTTGAGTTGTGGTTGCCATCACATTCAGAGAGAAATCATTAAAAGCGTTCAGGATGTGGTCAGTTCTTATTCATTCTTTAATATTGAGCTCAGAGGCCTCTGCCTCCAGAAAGCCTTCCTGGTCCTTCCATCCACCTGGTTTTGTTTAGAAGCTGCTTTGGGTCCTCCACCACAGGCTGTGCTTACTTCTCGTATCGGACCATTGTGCTACAGTAACTGCCTGTGGGTCCTGTGCATTGGGGTGCTGTGCTTCTATGTCTAGAATCAAGTGGGAGCTTAACACGTTTCTAGATGCACCATCACAGAGCAGTCCCAAGTATTGTGCAAACTAAATCTTTATGATTTGAGAGAATCCTTGGATAGTAGGCACACAGTGGCAGGCATCCAATAAGCAGCTGGCTAGTTTTGCATTGGCTGGGATCATCTAGCTGAAGGGTGTGGAAAACCCAACAGTGAGATGTTTGAGTAGAGAGGCATGGTTCTTGTCTTGCTTGTCATCATGACGGGCATGGTGGGACTGTGGCTCCATGATGCTATCAGGGCCGTATTTTGCACCACCTGGCATGGGAGGATGCTTTTGTCTTCCTGGTTACATGACTACAGAATGGCTGTAGCATCTCCTGACTCAGCTCTCTGTCTGGGCAGGAAGAAGGAGAAAGGGACAGAGGGCCCAGTGGGCAGCGTTCTTAGATAAGCCTCTCATGTCCCATGGCTTTCTTACTGGCCAGGACTGAATTAAATCCTGAGCCAGGATGCCAAAGGGGCGGGATCACCAAATCACGAGGTCAGCTCGAGTTGGTTGTTGTATCTGCCTTGATCCTCTCAGTGGACCAGGGTGGTGACAGATTCCCACGATGTCCCCTGCCTCACCCTGCATTGCCCTCCTTGGTTCCCCTTCCATCTGTCCCTCCCTCCTGTTTTCATCCCTCTAGTCTTTCTCATTACAAGTCAGAGTTGGGTCAGCAGGTCAGCATCAGTATCCCCTGGGAGCTTGTTAGAGATGCAGTCTCCGGTTTCAGCCAGACCTCCAGAATCAGAACTGTGGCAGTGGGCCCAGTACTGTGTGTGGTAACACACTCTGCAGGGGCTTCGGATGCGAGCTTGGGCTTAACTCCCATTCTCTGCTCTCTCTCTCCTCCCTTCTTTTCCCTCCTATGTTTTCTGCCTCTTTTTTTTTTTTTTTTAAGATTTTATTTATTTATTTATTTGACAGAGAGGAGAGAGATCACAAGTAGGCAGAGAGGCAGGCAGAGAGAGAGGGAAGCAGGCTCCCTGCTGAGCAGAGAGCCCGATGCGGGGCTCGATCCCAGGACCTTGAGATCATGACCTGAGCTGAAGGCAGAGGCTTTAACCCACTGAGCCACTCAGGCGACCCTGTTTTCTGCCTCTTACTCTGCTTCTTCTTCCATGTACCTTGTCACCTAGTGGAACCAAAACACATCCCAAAAATACTTGTATGCTTGAACATATTATATTGTGTTGTGTAGTGAGTTATCAGGTGAGTTTATGTGTACAGCCCAGTTTTTAAAAAGACTGGCTGATTGAGTGGCATTTGGATCTGAAGAGGTTCTTAGTGGTTCGTGGCCCTCGATTCAGGGTAAAAAAGGAATTTCTAGTTTTTGATCTGCACGCAGCCAACAAGTTGGATTATTGTTTTTCCTTCATAGAAATATTTGGTTACATATTTGAACAGAGCTAGTGGGCAGCAAATGTTCATGTCCCAAGGACTGTGTGTGCACACACACACACCTCAAGAGAATTTCAGAAGAGAGAGAGAGCATTGCTAATTCTTTACTGTAGCTTCAGGTAAAGCAATGGTCTTGAAAAATAGCAATCATTAGGAAGAAACTGTGTATGGAACCAAATGCAGACAACTTATTTTTAGAATGAACACCTTGCACTTGTAATAGGGAAAAACATGACTATGTATTTGAAGTGTGAGATAAAATTAGCATGAGGAGGTGAGGAACAATGCAGATCGTGTGGGTAGGAATTTATTTTTCCTTTTGAGTTCCAAGAGTCACTGCTATCAGACTAAAAATTGGCCCTCTTCAAGAGAAGTTTCATGCCAGCTTTGTTTTATTATTGTTCCTTACCCTATTATTTTTGGCTTGGAGGTAGCAGCTTTGTGGAACAAAGATTCACAAATGGCTCTTCATATTTGACGTCAATGTAAAGTCTGTCAATTTCTGAACCTGCATATTTTGCAAAAATATCATGCGCCAGCGTCTTCATTCTAGCTTGGAACGAATTCAGGAAAATGTCCTTGGCTCCAAAATAGCTTTAAATAAGTTTTGGACGCTTTGGGAGGTAGGCTCGGCTCCAGCCTCCTTTCCCTTTGCCACTTGCAGGTAAGGATGGAGATCTGTGAGCATCAGTGCCTTAAAAGAGCTGGGCCTATAAATAAACAGAGGAAGCTACATTTTTCCATTCTATCTGGCCCCGAACCTTTTACACAAACAGAGCTGTGTTGTCTGAAAATACCGTAAGAAAGTCAAACGTAAAAACCCAGAAATACAGAGCAAGGAAAAAAAAATGCTGCCCCTAGAGAGTCTCACTGAACTAAGAGCTTCTCCTTCTGCTAAGCTTTAGAGCCCTGGGAACCCCTGTCTCAGGGCTGCCTTGGGCTTTAGGAACCTGTGGAGTCCAGAGAGAAAAAAGAGGAATCTGGCTTCCTATGGGTTTGTTCAAGTTCTCTCGAGCAAGCCTACCCAGGAATTTAATCTGAGTCTTTCAGCGATGATACATATGCATGTGTACGTCCCCTGGTGACATAGACGGCATCCCTTGGCTTGCTAGACCCAGAGTGATGGGGTCACTGACTATCTCATCTACTGTTCCCTTCTTCTCTCAACACGAGCAAGCAGCACTCATTTCTCTTGTTCGTCAGGCTCACTGTGCTTAGACTACTCCTCAAGCTTTTGCACTCGCAGTGCCCTTGACTTGGAACTCTTTCTCCCAGATATTCACATAGCCTTTTATTCTCCCAAGAGGGCTTTCCTGACTCCTCTAGCTCAGGTAGCTTCTCTCTGCAGCTCTCTCCCTTTACTGTGCTTCCTTTTCTTTCATAGTGCTCATCTCAACTTACTATAATATATATTTTTATTTATTTTTTGGTCTTCTCCATTAGAATGTAATCTTGATGGAACAGGGAATTAGTTTTGCTCCTTGTTCTTAGACCTGGTACACACTGAGTGTTTAAATGAGGATACACTTTGTAACTACATGAATGAATGCATGAATGTTTCTAGTACAGTAATTTTGATCAGGGTGATGGGTCAGACTTATATTAGTTGGATATGTCTGTACCCAAGAATTTTATCTGACTCTTCCAGTGATGTGCATGCATACATGCAATGGTGATCTGTCCATCCATCCATCTGTCATCTACCTAGCCATCTATCACCTGTTCATCTAAAATTGGCTTCCAGATAGTAAGTTCTACCCTGGGCGGGGTGACCCTGGTTTCTATAGATAGTATCAGGTAGGAGGTTATATTCTGGGTGGCCTCTAGAGGAAAATTGATTCGTCCTCATCATTATCAGTTACTGTGATTGATTAGTAATGAGGAAACAGTAATTAAATATCATGCAGAATCCAATTTTACTGTATTAACTGTATAAGTGTGAAGATATATTTTTTGAAAATCCCCGTATGAAAAGGAAAAAAAAAAGGAATGTAGTTCCTGCATTATTTTTTTGTTCAGTGGCTTATTGTTCATGATAATGAAAATTAGCTTTTATTACAGTGAAAAGGCTGTCCTTTTAGCTCCTCCTTCTTGAGACATTAGACCTTCCACCTTCCTCTGTCTTCTTCCTTTTCTTCTCTACTCACTACATCCCTGGCTTCTTCCCTCGATTCTCCTAGGGTATGGAAGTTCTTAATAAAAATAATTGGAATGGGTGATTTTGCTTGCATAACAGCATTCCTTCATCCCTTGTAGTAATAATAATAATACAATATATTGGGTGGTGAACACTTTATATACATTGCCTCAACTGAATCATCTGTGAAATGGGGATCATGGTGAATACCAGACAGCTGGAGGACTAAATCAGGGTTAGTCGATGGAAATGATTACCTTGAAGTGGGCTAGGTAAGTATCAGATACAGGATTTGACTTGGAAGTGCCTTTCCATTATTCCAGCTGCCTCTCCAAAAACTGTTAACTGTGCACATTAGAGAAAAATTATTTTTTACTCTCTCATTTTCATATAATTTGAGTCACAACAGTGTTGCAGTACTAGTATAAAATGTTCCCATATCTCTTCACCTAGCTTTTTTTTTTTTAAAGATTTTATTTATTTATTTGACAGAGAGAGAGAGAAATCACAAATAGGTAGAGAGGCAGGCAGAGAGAGAGAGAGGAGGAAGCAGGGTCCCTGCCGAGCAGAGAGCCCGATGTGGGGCTCGATCCCAGGACCCTGAGACCATGAGGGTCTCTGAGAGCCTCTCAGAGGCCTCTGAGGACCCTGGGATCCTCAGAGGATCCTCAGTGGGTTAAGGCCCCGAGCGGAAGGCAGAGGCCTTAACCCACTGAGCCACTCAGGCGCCCCATTCACCTAGCTTTATGAAATGTTAGCATCTTACATAGCCTTAGTACCATAATGAAAACTAAGGAATTAACATATGGTATACTACTATTAACTAGCCTGGAGGTTTTATTCAGATTTCAGTAATTTTCCCACTAATATCCTTTTCTGGTTCAGGATCCCACATTGTATGTTGTGTTTTTCTACATCCTTAGTTTTCTACAATGTGGAACAATTTATGAATCTTTCTTTGTCCTTCATGGTTTTGACACTTGTGCAGAGTGTACTGGCTAGTTGTTAAGTAAAAGGCCTTTCAGTTTGGCTTTTCCTCTTGTTTCCTCATAATTAACTTTAGGTTATGCATTTTTGCCAGGGATACTACAGAATTGATACTGTGTTCTTAGTGCATTGTATAAGAGGACACATGATGTCAATGTGTTTCATTATTGGTGAAATGAACCTTGATCATTGGGTTCAAGTTCTATGTACAAGGATTTTCCATTTTAAAGTTACCATTTTTTCCTTTAAAATTGAAAGAAATCTTGTGAAGAGATACTTTGACAGCATGCAGGTATCATCTCTTTTTTTTAAAAAAAAAATTTGATTAATTTGAGGGGTGCCTGGGTGGCTCAGTGGGTTAAAGCCTCTGCCTTTGGCTCTGGTCATGATCCCAGGGTCCTGGGATCGAGCCCCGTCTTGGGCTTTCTGCTCAGTGGGGAGCCTGCTTCTGCCTCTCCGTCTGCCTGCCGCACTTCCCATGCTTGTGCTCTCTCTTTCAAATAAATAAGATCTGAAAAAAAAATATTTATTTGAGAGAGAGGGAGATCGAGCAGGAGTTGGGGGGCGAGGCAAAGGCAGAGGGAGAGGGAGAAGCAGACTCCCCACTGAGTACGGAGCCCGACATAGGGCTCAATCCCAGGACTCTGAGATCATTACCTGAGCCGAAGGCAGATGCTTAACCAACAGCCACCCAGGCACCCTGACATGTCTCATTTTTTATTACATTTTTAAAAATCCACTAATTTTAGCATTCATTGATTATTCCTTCTGGAACAGGTATTACTATGGTATAAGCAAATAGTGATTTTCTATTTCCCTCATTCCTTCTTCATTTATTAAATGGGAACTCTGATAAGGAAGAGCTATACCTTTTCCCCCTTTGGTTTATTAGTAATGAATTCATGGCTAATAATTTTATTCTGTGAGTTATATTTTATTACTCTCAGTATTTTTGGCTGTTGCTGTTGTTGCAGAAATTGTACCACATTTCGTCATTGGGAAATCTTTTAACCAGACTCTGTGTCTGTTTGACATGCCTCCGTAACTTGAAGAAAAATTCCAGTATAATTAACATACAGTGTTAGGTTAGTTCCAGATGTATACTGTAGTGATTCAAGAATTCTATACATTACTCAGTGCTCATCGCAATAAATATACTCTAAATCTTCCTACCCACCTCCCTTCTGGTAACCATCAATTTGTTCTCTATAGTTAAGAGTCTGGTTTTTGGTTTCTCTCTTTTTTTTTTCTTTGTTTTGTTTTTTTGTTTATTTCTTAAATTCCACATGGGAGTAAAATCACACGGTATTTGTCTTTCTCTGACTCATTTCACTTAGCATTGTATTCCCTAGATCCATTTATGTTATTGCAAATAGCAAGATTTCATTCATTTTTATGGCTGAGTAACATTCAATTGTATATATATACCACATCTTCTTTATCCATTCATCTATTGATGAACACTTGGGCTATTTCCATAACTTGGCTCATGTAAATAACACTGTAGTAAACATAGGGTTTTGTCTTGTTTTCTTTTCTTTGGATCAGTAGTGCAATTACTGGATCATATGATAATTCTGTTTTTAAGTTTTTGAGGAAATCTATAGTGTTTACCAGAGCGGCTGTACCAGTATGCATTCCCACCAACAGTACATGGGTGTTCCCCTTCTCCATATCCTCACCACACTTGTTGTAGAAGGTAGTATCTCATTGTGGTTTTGATTTGCATTTCTCTAATGATGAGTGATGTTGAGCATCTTTTCGTATGTCCATTGCCATTGTATGTCTTCTTGGGAATATGTTCATGTTTTCTACCCATTTTTAATTGGATTATTTGTGTTTTTTTGGTGTTGACTTGTATCAGTTCTTTATATATTTTGGATATTAACCCTTTATTGGTTATGTGATTTGCAAATATCTTCTTCCTTTTGACTAGGTTGTCTTTCAGTTTTGTTGTTTGTTTCTTTGGCTGCGCAGAAGCTGTTTATTTTGATGTAGTCCCAGTAGTTTATTTTTGCTTCTCTTGCCCTTGCCTCAGGAGACATATCCAGAAAATTGTTGCTACAGCCTATGTCAGAGAAATTACTTCCTGTGCTCTCTTCTAGGATTTTATGGTTCCAGGCCTCACATTTAGGGCTTTAAGAATATTTTGAGTTTATATTTGTGTATGATGTGAGAGAGAGGTCCAGTTTCATTCTTTTGCATGTAGCTTTTTTTTTTTTTAAAGAATTTATTTATTTATTCGACAGAGAGAGAGAGAGAGATCACAAGTAGGCAGAGAGAGAGGGGGAAGCAGGCTCCCCGCTGAGCAGAGAGCCCCATGTGGGGCTCAATCCCAGGACCCTGAGATCATGACCTGAGCTGAAGGCAGAGGCTTAACCCAGTGAGCCACCCAGGTGCCCCTTGCATGTAGCTTTTGCAACAAAACCATTTGTTGAAGAGAATATATTTTTCCCATGGCATATTCTTGTCTCCTTTATTGAAGATTAATTGACCATATAATCATGTTTATTTCTGGATTTCCTATTCTGTTCCATTGATTTATGTGTCTCTTTTGTTCCAGTACCTTACTATTTTGATGACTCCAGTCTTGTAGTATATCTTGAAATCTTGAGGTGAGGTAGACCTGTGTTGGTATAAACTTCCCTCTTTGCACACTTTTTGCTGAACACAGTGCCCAATGTGGGGCTTAATTCCACAACCCTGAGATCATGACCCGAGCCAAAACCAAGAGTTGGACACACTTAACCAACTGAGCCACACAGGTGCCCCTTATTTAAAAGTTGTTTTAAAAGTTCTCTCTTTATCACTACCTTTTCCCATTAATTACTGTGTGTCTTCTTGTGTAACTTCTTGGGTTGATTTTGTTGGGGGCTCTCTGTATCTGAATTTCTGTTTTCTGTTTTCTTCCCCAGATTCAGGATGTTTTCAACTATTATTTCTTCAAATAAAATTTCTGCCTTCTTCTCTCTTCTCCTTCTGGGATCCTTATCATGTGAATGTCATTACACTTGATGATGTCATTGAGTTCCCTAAGTCTAGTTCCATTGAAAAAAATTTTTTTTTAATTTTTCCCTTTTCCTGTTCTGCTTGATTGCTTTCCATTATTCTGTCCTCCAGGTTACTGATCTGTTCTGCTTCCTCCAGTTTACTCTTTATTCCATCTAGTGTATTTTAAATTTCAGTTGAGTTCTTCATCTCTGATTGGTTCTCTTTTATGTTTTCTGTCTCTTTATTGAAGGTCTTACTGGTGTCCTCCACTCTTTCTCAAGTCCAGTGAATATCTTTAGGACCATTACTTTAAATTCTCTATTAGACATATTGCTTATCTCCCTTTTGTTTAGCTCTCTTTGTGTGATTTTGTTCTCTTCTTTCATTTGGGACATATTCCTTTGTCTCCTCATTTTGTCTAACTCTCGGTGTCTGTTTTTCTGTGTTAGGAATGTCAGCTCTGTGTCTTGTTCTTCATAGTAGTGGTCTTTTGAAGAAGAGGTCCTATAGTGCCCTGCAGTACAATGTCCCCTGTTTACCAGAACCTATCACTTCAGAGGTATCTTCTATATGTGTTGCATGCACCCTACTACTGTGGCTGAGTAGCATTTGCCTTCCATCTAGTCATCTGCAATGGCTCTCTTTGCCTCTTGTGTGTAGGGTTTGGTTCCTGTTGTTACTGGATCAGTCTGGGGATGCCTTGGGTTTGAATTGAGTCAGAGCAGGCATTTGCCATGTAGTCGCACTGCATTGCACCTTCCTTTTTGTCTTTTTAATCTTATAGCATTTAGTCACACTACTGTTTTCCAAATTTACTTAGCTCAGTTCTTTCCATTTTTCAGTGTGCTACGTTATTTGTTTGTGATAGAGTTAAGTTCATTTGGTACTGCTTGATCCAGTTTGGGTTCCTGTCCTCCTATACCACCACCATCATGGTTGATTTTAGTTATTTATTAATTTTTGAGTGTATGAAACATTAACCTAGTTCTAAACGTCAAAACTATATACAAAGATAAATACGGAGAGGTGTTGCCCCACCCCATTTCTGCTCATCCATCCTTTTTCCATGCCCACCCATCCTCTGTAGTAGGTAGCCAGTCACATTAATTTCTGTTTATCTAAACTATGGTTCTTTTGCATCCAAGAACAAATACGTGAATATATTCTTTTTTTAATCTTTTAATATTTATTTGTTTGTTTATTTGTTTTACGTGAATGTATTCTTAATCCTCTCGTCTCCGACATGAAGGATAACATACTATAGTTATTACTTTGCACGTTGCTTTTTCACTGAACAGTAGTATATCCTGGAAATATCAATGCATAGAGTCTGTCTTCATTTCATATGCTTTATTTTTTCCACTAAGATGTAACTTACATATAGATTGTAAGTATACCATTGTGGTGGCTTTTCCTACGTCTGTATCTGTGTAAACACCCTTGAGATGATGTTATGGAATATTTCCAGCACCCTGGAACATTCCTTCATGTCTTTTTCTCAGTCATGTCTGAAATCAGGGGAACTATTGCTCTCGTGTCTATTACCATTGGTTAGTGTTACCTGTTCTTGAACCACATAAACAGAATCATACAGCACATACTGTTTTTCTTCTGGTTTTATCCACATTCATTTAACCTGATACAGCTCCAGCAAGGAAAGCCTTGGGTCTAAAAGCTTCATATTCTTCCATTATCCTGCAGCAGGATTGATGTGGGAAGACAGCTTGCAGGTGTTGCAGCATTCTGCTCTTTGCTTTGTAAGAGATTATATCTTGTTTAAAAAATAGATATTCTATAAAAGATTTTTAAAACTGGAACTGACTCCAGCAGTCTCTGGGTCTTTACATTGAAACCAACTTGAGACAAAATTCTGCCAAACAACTTGAACACAAGTTACAGCCAATTGGTTTGAAATAAATATTCATACACTTGATCTCTGTTTCCATAAATAACTTTGAGTAGAATCTACGTAATTCTACTGAAATGTATGTTCCATGAGGCAGAGATGATGCTTACTTTCTTCATCATCATGTACAGATCTTCCTCAACTTACAATGGGGTTATGTCCTGATAAACCCATTGTTAAGTTGAAAATATTTTAAGTTGAAAATGCATTTAATATGCCTAACCTACCGAACATCATAGCTTAGCCTAGCCTACCTTAAACATGCTCAGAAGATTCACATTAGGGTATAGTTGGGCAAAATTATCTAACACAAAGCCTATTTTATAATAAAGTGTTGACTATTTCATGTAATTTATTGAATACTGTCCAGAAAGTGAAAAACAGAATGGCCGTATGGAGACAGAATATATGTCAACGTATTGGTTGGTTGTTTACCCTCGTGATCTCATGGTTGACTGGAGCTGTAACTCACTGCCACCACCCAGCATGATGAGAGAGGATTGCACCGCATATGTGCTTGCCTAGGGAGAGATTGAAATTCAAAATTCCAAGTATGGTTTCTAAAGCATGGGGATCTCTCTTGCACTGTCGTGAAGTAGAAAAATTGGTATGTTAAGCCATCGTAAGTTCGAGACTGTTTGTAATCACCTAGTATATAGTTGGTGAATGAGTGAATAATTGAATTCCAAAACAATTGCTAAAAAAAAATCAGACAAAAGTGACAAACATTATTCACTATTTGTTAATTCTTGGGACATTTATTTGTTATTATCATGTAATGCATTGAGAATTGCGCTGGGTCTAGCCCAATTTTAGCATGGCATGCACACACATATATGAGTACACAAGCATGCATGCACAGATATGAATGTACGGTCATCCTAACATACTTCATGCTTACTATCTGCTTTCATAAGGCTGCGTGGTTCCCGCCCTCAGATATATGATGCCAGTGAATTGGCTTGGTTTCCCTCCTTCCCTTCTTTTTTCCTTCTCCTTCTCTTGACTCCACCAATTCTGAATTAACTAACAACTCTCTGGGCTTCAGAGTCCACCACAGGGGATGATTAGTGCGGGGAAAATGCAGGCAAAGGGTTATTTGGTTTCTATAAATAGACAGAAGCTAACTTATCCTTTTGCTCTTACTGGGGTTTTGAAGGAGGATAAGTGATGCTCTGCCTTCAGGAGCAGAATGAAGACCTCCTAGATAGCTCTAGATTGAATGTTCTCTGAGCAACATGCCAAATGGACACATGGGTAATTCTTGTGATCTCAGCACACAAGAAAAGAAACCCTTCAATCTTAGCCTAAACTGTTTTGGCATGGTAGAGTGTGGCAGTATGATGAGAAAAGCACATTTCTATTGCTGTCCTGTCCAGGATATTCTAGTGAACACCTCCACTGAACGCTTGAGTGCAGGGTATCCCTACTTAGTCGTAGACAGTTATATTTTTTATTCTCTGCCCCACTGAGCAGAAACAAACTCAGCCAAGACTCTGCTTTCTATTTTAAACTCCTCATTTTGATAACAGGAATTACCTGCTGAAGGAAATTCCATAGCTCAGTGGTGATAATCTCCTAGAGGCAATTTCAACTAATTAGGGGAGAAATGTCCTAATTTACAAGGGAAAAGACAGTTGTCTTGAGAATAATTAATTTCCACTATGAAAAATGCATATGTTAGTATGGTTACCTTCAAGAATTAATTACCTTTGTCTTTGACTATTTGTCTTTTCTCGGATGTTGCTTGCTTCAAAATGTAATTAAAATATTTAGCACATAACAAATCAAAAATCATTCTTTGTTGCTTTAATGCCAGCATGCAGGAAGGGAAATATTGGTTTGTAAACAAACTGTAGTATCTCATTTTAATTCTTTGGACAAAGACATTGGATGTATATTGCGAGATGATAATATGTTTTCATGCTTGGTTTTCTGGTGACTTTGTGATTGAACTGCCTTATATTAATGCTGAAGGGTGGCTGTAGAGAAAATAGCATTTTTTTCCCACTCACGTGGCTGCTTTAGTCTTATGATTTGTGGGTGCTGAGGGAGCTTTGGGTGATGTTTATCTCTCTTGGTGGCTCCACAGTTGTCTCCAAGTACTTGTATCTTGGAAGTGCAATAGAATGTGTTATAGATAACCACCATGTGAGCTGGCATGGCGGAGACCATGGATTCTAGCAAGCTTTCTGTTTCCATATTCTCTTCTGCAACCTTGTTCTTCCTCAGCAGGAGGTGGCATCTGTCTCCTCTCCCCTGAACCCAAGTAGGGCTTTATGACCACTCAGAAAATAGACTGTGATGGAAATGATGCTGTGTGACTTTCTAGGCTAGGCCATAAAATCCAGCATGGCTTCCAGCTCTGTTTCTGAGCAGTTACTCTTAGAACTCAGCCACCACGTTGTGAGGAAATCATGGGTAAGTTGTGCAACCAAGAGTCCTAGCTGAGATCTCTGCTGATAGCCAGATCACCTGCAAACAAATGGGTAGGATTTCAGAGGATGCCAGCCCTCTGCCTTTGAGGTGCCCCAGGGAAGACCAGAAGGAGCAGAAACGAGCTGTCTCCACCAACCCCTGTTCAAACTGCGGATTGTGACCAGATTTGGTATAGTTTGTTATGCTACCAAAGTAACTGGAACACAAGATAAGACTTATTTAATGAAAAGAATGCTTTTGAGGAAAAATCATTGATCCCATTCAATTAATGTTTTTGGAAGAAAGTGTTTTGTGGAATGAGGATCCGTTAGATAGTCCCTAACAGAGTAAGTTTAAATGGCTGCCAACACATGTGCACATGTGCACACACACACGGACACGTGCATGCACACATACGAATACACGCTCATTCTGATAATATGCTTCAACCTTACCACCTGCCTTCTGCTGTATAATGCAGTGCTGTCTAACCTTCTTAGATTATTCATGGGTCTGCTCTATGCTAACTGGAACATAGGGAAATCTTTACTTCTCTCTTATTTCTCACACAGTTTTCCTCAAAGGCATAAAGAATATTTATAATTTTTCCTCTTGCCGCGGTTTCAAGGTCTGCCAGTGCCAGTCTTCAGAGGCTGACACGCCTGCTCACCCTTCTTCCGGGGACTATAAAACGCTATCTGTGTGACTTGAATTGCCATGAATCCGCAGCATGAGGAGATGAGCCTTGAATGGAAACATGTTCAGTTATAACTCCTCTCCCCCCGTCACTGGAGATGGCACTATAGCAACTCTGTGATTTCACACATAAAACACCTGTCAACCCGTTGCACCCTCACATTCTTTAGAAGTCTGTGAAACAAGGAAAATAACAACTTTCCACCCACCTGTCTCACAGTCGCGTGGGGTAGGGTAATGAGTGTGTGCGTGTGAAGTACTTCGGGATGCGGAGGGGCGAGGCTGCATAGAATGTATTGCCAACAACATCAGGTAATTTGGAAATGCGATCAGGATTTACCACTGAAATTGCTGCATCAATCTTGGCATCAGTTCAAAAAAGCTTACCTGATGAAAAAGCACTCCTCTCCTCAAGCACTAAAAATTGCCTTTGCAATTGTGTTTAAGCAATTGGCAGTGCAGTTTTCCTTCCTGATGGCTTCCATCATTGGCACTAATGGAAACTCATTTATACCACTGTCCGTGGCGCTTCTCACTGACAGGAATGTATATCCCTCTGGGGATCACTCTGTGGCTTTCAGCAGGAAGTTCGCTCTGCCAGTTTGAATACAAACCCTTCCATTTCATTGTCAAGTATAGCCAAGGCATTTTTTTCACAACATTGAGAATGATTTGTTTCTTCCAGGTGTTGATTGTTCTTTGGAATTAACAACATGGTTTCTTTTTATTTCACTAGCCTATGCTGACTGCAGGGATTCTGTCGGTATTAGGACTGGGGGTCATCTTATATATAAAACTTCCAGAAAAGGGAGCCAGAGACTGAGTGGGGTATGAAGAAGCCATTTGCCACAAGGCAGATTTTCGGGAACCGACAATAGTAAGATTCTCCTGCATTGGAGACTACGTTTTCTCTCTCAGCATACCACACCAGGGCCTTTGTGGATGAGTGCCAACGCAACATCCAGACAGGAAGCAAAAATTTCAGTGGGTCCTTGGAACATTTGGACTTATTCTGGGGGATGACAGGATGAGCTTTTCACATCTCCCAGAAGCCTTGGCACATGTGGTTGTAGTTCAACTCACTGAAATAGAGAGTGAAGGGGAGGGAGTGTAAATTTGGCTAACACATTCTTCCTTATGTGTATGTCCTTCTTTATTTTTTGTTTTTGTTTTCAGTGATTTCTGAGAGCAGGTGGCCAATGTGCTGTTGCAAGTTTGGAAAACTCAAATGTCTTCTGGGGTCATGCAGTAATTAATGTTAATGTTTGACGTAGCTCTGGGTGTAAGAAAATTGGGAACGCTCAGGCCTGTTGGGAATACCTAAGTGTGAGAACTCTCTATATTTGCTCGTATTTTAAAAAACATTGCATTGGACCAGCTACATGACTTGCACGGTACAGCGCACAATGAAAATGTGGAGCCCTTTTTTTCAGAACTTAAAGATAGCAACAGCAGAGCATGAAAGCATGTGTGGTGTCCTTCTGTGCATAGTTTTGGCCTTTTCTAAAATGTCATGTAATTAGAAGGACATAGTATGAGGCTTTTGCATCTGGCTTCTTTCACTTAGCATAATGCTCTTGATGTTCATCCATATTTTTGCATGTGTCAGTGGTTTCCTTTTTATACCTGAAAAGCATTCAGTTTTATAGATGTGTGTCACCATTTGTTTATCTACCTACTTTCCCTCCCATCTATAATTAGGGATATTAGGAATCTGCCACTTCAAACCAGCCGCCTTCATTCTTGTTTCAAATGAGGTAGCTTTTTAAAAATATTTAAGTATATTGTATATTCTTAAATATATTCTATTTGAGGAAAAAAACAATTCAGTCATGAAACCAAACATGGTCTTTTCTCTCTGTCTCTCTCTCTCTCTTTGATCATGTGAAATTATTCTCCCAAATCTACATGAAGGAAAGATATTTGTGATAGAAGGACCTCATGTTCATTTCAGAGACAACCTTTGCCCCTGCATTCCCTTACCTTTTCTGTAAAAAATGCTCTGGCAAACACTATGTTCCCATCTGATGATGATCAGTCAGTTTTCAATCAGTGGTAAATCATTTGCAATGAACGTAATCACCCATCGAGGACTTTTTTCACAACATTTTACATTTTTTTTTTTAAAGATTTTATTTATTCATTCAACAGAGAGAGAACACAAGCAGGCAGAGAGGCCGGCAGAGGCAGAGAGAGAGGAGCAGGCTCCCTGCCGAGCAAGGAGCCCCATGCGGGACTCGATCCCAGGACGCTGGGATCATGACCCGAGCGGAAGGCAGCTGCTCAACCAACTGAGCCACCCAGGCGTCCCAACATTTTACATTTTTTATTGGATTCCATACATCAGTACAGAAATACAAGAATAGAGTCTTCCAGGTTTGCTCCTCAGTCTAAACTGTGCAGATAAACAGAGTCCTGTGCCCATAGCATTAGCAGCTCTTAAGGGGCAGGGTGATTTCTAGCGAGGCAAAACCAAGCTACTTCAAATACACTTTTCCTATTGCCGAGGAGGACAGAATTCCCCAGGGTTCTCCTCTACTTGTCTGTTGGTTATATGTGTACCTGAACTCTTATAGAAATTCTATTAATTTCCTTGGATTTGGGGATATAATACATCTCAAAGTGAGGCACATAAAAGTGCTTGGAGGTAAATAACATCAAGGATCATCATTAAACATTTACCGAGTTCCCACAGGGCCTGGCACGGTGTGCTGCGGATTTTATGATGTCTTCTCTTCTCAAGGGCAGAATAACCATTTATTTCACTTCCTAGAAACACAGTATCATACTTTCCTAACAATCTTTGGAGGTAGCACAGACTTCTCAGTGTGGGAAGCCTAGTACCCATGAAAATGTTTTAATTTCTTTTAAACCCAACAGAAAAGACACGACAGTAATCTAGCATAGGTTACATTAATCTTTATATAAAGGATCATAACAATATAAAAATCAATATATTTAAATTAATACAGACATGTAAATGTATATAACACATAAATTTATATGAATAATTCATATGCTAAACATGAATAAATATAAGAATTTGTATGTAAATTTATATATAATTTATATTAACATAATTTTTATATTTTAAATAATTATGTTATACAATTATAGTAAGACTTACAAATATATTTATAATAAGATATTATATGCATAATATATTTACATATACATATGTAATATATACATAATGTGATTTATATAATTTTTAATTTTAATTACATAATTATATAAAGAATGATCTAAAGTAAATGTCATATATTTATCATTAATTCATATACATACACGTTTTTATAAATAAATATATAAAATGCCACAACAAAGTTCCAAACCGTCCACCCCTGCTGAAAGAAGCATCTGGAAAGAAAATGCTCATTCAGGGGTTCTCTCCAGAATCTAAGAGGGAAGTTACGTGGGGACAAGGGAAGGCTCAGGTATGAGTCAGAGGTGCTCTGGGGCAGGGACATGCAGGATCCAGGAGCCGGGAGGCACTAGAAGCAGGCAAGGAGAGACTCATGGGGCCTGGGCTTCCAGCCTGCTTATTGGCTACTCGGGAATGTGATGCAGTACCTCCCTGCCCCCGGGTTGGTCTGTGTCCTTTGGAGGGAAGGGGCTGGCGGCTGTCAGATACACTGAGATTCCTTCCTTTACTGTGACTGAACACAAAGGCAAATCCAGCCACCATCTGCTGAGTCGAACCTTCCTAGGCCCCTTCCTCTGACTTGCTCTTGGTAATGTAATGTTCTGGAAACCAATTCAACAGGTCTTTGCCCTTTCCTATCGGGGACAGGACTGTGTTTACACCCAGTGTTGGCAAGGAAGAGCTAGCACAATTGTCTCCTAGAGATGTTTGCCTTTTTGTGTCTGTGAAATTTTAATATACCTCTCTTCATACCCAAAAGGGTAAGCAGACAAAAAATCAGAAAAGAGGACATTTAAACATGTTTAGCACACTTGTCTCAACTGACATATAAAACACCGTAGCTCAAACTGCAAAATGTGCAGTTATTTTCAAAGTGCGCATAGAAAATTTACCAAAATCAACCGTATACTAACTCATAAAGTACCAAAAAACTTAAGAGATGAAAATCTTTGAGTATATTACTTGAGTAGAATGCAAGTGTGTTAGAAATCCACAACAAACAAGCAACTAGAAAATTCCCATACATTAGGAATTAAACAGGATACTGCTAAACAGTCCATAAGTGAAAGAAAAAGTTATAATGGAAATTGGAAAATATTTGAGTGGCATTGAAAGCTGGGCATATCAAAATGTATGTGATTGGGTAAGGACCCTGAATAGAAGACCATGTTTGCTGTGACGTGCACGTGTGAGAAGAGGTCACGTGACAGAAGTCAAGGATCTAAATGTCATCTCCAGAAGTTCACACCGCAAATCAACTCAAAGGGGAAGAAAATAACAGAAATTAATAAAGTGGAAAACAAGTGTAGAACGGAAAAATCCAGAAAGCCAAAATTAAGAGGAAAGGTTGTTCTTTGAAGGCACTCCTAAGATTTAGAGATCCCTGGAAAGACTGATGGTGAAAAGAAAAGAAGACATCAGAAACCAAGTTCAGGAATGGAAAAGAGGATAGAACTACAGCCATGCTGGGCATTAAAAAGAAAATCATCTTTTGCTAATGTGTGTCAATATTTAGATGGAAAGGATGAATTTCTGAGAAAACAGAAATAGGAATTTGAATTGTACTATGTTTTATAGAAATGAAATTCATAACTAAAAACTTTCCCTTAAAGAAAAGTCCAGGGCTGGGCAAGTGTGCTGGTGAATTCTTCCAAACATTTAAAGAAGAAGAAGCGGTCATACTACAACTCGGGAAGTTTTCCTTTTATGTAGTGAATTATTTCACAAACACACATCCCTTCTGTGGTGATTCAATAGTGACCCCCCAAATTCGTGTCCACCTGGAACCTCAGAATGTGACTTTATTTGGAAACAGGCTCTTTGCAAATGTACTTCAGGTATTGGGTAAAGATCCAGATGAAGTCATGCAGGATGAGGGCGGGCCTTACACCCAGTGAGAGTGTCCTTACAACAGGCGGAGAAGGACAGGGAGCTGCAGAGGAGGAGGCCATGTGAAGTCACTGCCCTTTAACAGTTTGACTTGTGGAAAAATGAACAGAGGCTCCTTTCGAATTTCTCCACCCTTTCCACAGAATGGTCTTCAGAAATAGACCCCACAACTGGAAGTTATCCCCCAACATATATTCCTAATATAATTCCTGTGAGAAGCTCCTTTTCAGAGGAAAGCAAGGAAGCCCGATGTTTTTGAGGTAGCCTTTCAGCATCACCATCTTCTCCCTCCCACAAAGAAGCCACCAGGCTGGGTTTCTCAGCACCTGCATGGACTGCCTCTTGGGACTGCTGTAAGACAGTGCTCTTAATTACTTCGTTGGTGGCCACCTCCCAGGAAACAGCCTGGCAATGAGCAGGCCATCGCACCAGCATGTCCCTTGTCACAAGCCCAAGGAGAGTGGAGCATTGAGCAGAGGACTTTCTTTGCAGGGCTGCACTGGGAAGATGACAGTGGAAAAACTCCCTATTGTATTCTCTGCCCATGGCTGGCTTGAGTGCCTTTCTGTCCTCCCGGTGCCCCGTTTTTCCTTCCCTCAGTCTTTTCTAATGACGTAGTCAGCAAATCAGAAAGGGTTTATTGCATCTGTCAAACAGAAGATACACTGTTTGCAGACCCTAGTAGAGATCTTCCAAATACTCCTTTAACCTAAGGCTTTCTTTAAAGACCCACTGGCAATTTCTGCTTGCTCTGGAAATTTGAGGTGCATTTTGCGACACCTGGCGCCACAGTTGTTGATCTCATCTCCAGACACTGAAACCATAGTCCTTCTCTTCCGCACAAGAATCCCCAAGGGAGCTTGTTAAACATGCATATTCTCTGGCCCCTGCCCAAGAGTCACATTCACCAGGTCTGGGATGGCATCCAGGAATCCACATGCATAACAAGCTCCCCAGGTGATCCTTGGGCAGGTGGTCTCTCCTCCCCTGGGCCATTAAGAAACAGTCTTGATTATTGGCACTTTGGACACCTCGTCCAGGAGACCTGGGATTGTCCTCTTTAGGTGGAAAGACGATAATTCATTTCCATCAGTTTTCAAAATGAAGAAAACCGATTCATTCAGCAAAGAAGAGCAGTAGGGTGTTGGGTGTGTGTTCATTTATTTGTATTTGACTCATAGGTACATTTTGTGCCGGGTAGGTGGAACTCCCCAGTGTGGTCCAATTCTGGATAATTCAGGCAAGGAACAGAAATTAAAGGTGACGAAGTGTCCCAGTATTTATTATTTCCTGAGTGTTCCCCCGTTTCTGCTTGGGCTACCCAAATCCTATATTTTTTTAAACACCCAAACTTGGAATCTACCTTTTTGAAGTCTCCCCTGATATTTTGTGCAGTATTCCCCAAAGTACGTAAAGAAACAAATAACATCCATGGGTTTCTGTCCTGTAAGCAGGTACGTCTTTACATATGCTCCCCTGGTTTGCTTCAGGGTGTGGGTTTGGTCTTGAAAATCTGTTGAGTGCAGAAAGTGCCTTTCTTCCCCTTTTCTCCACCAGCCCTGGCAGAGTCAGCAGCAGAGTCTGAATGTCAGAGCCTGGTCAGTTTTCTGTTTCACTGCTGTTTTAAAAAAAGTATGCTGCTTGACGGGGCACCTGGGTGGCTCAGTAGTTAAGCCTCTGCCTTTGGCTCAGGTCATGATCTCAGGGTCCTGGGATCGAGCCCCGCATCGGGCTCTCTGCTCAGCGGGGAGCCTGCTTCCCCTTGTCCCTTCACCTGCCTCTCTGCCTACTTGTGATCTCTCTCTCTCTCTGTGTCAAATAAATAAATAAAATCTTGGGGCGCCTGGGTGGCTCAGTTGGTTAAGCAACTGCCTTCGGCTCAGGTCATGATCCCGGAGTCCCGGGATCGAGTCCCACATCGGGCTCCCAGCTCCATGGGGAGTCCGCTTCTCACTCTGACTTTCTCCCTTCTCATGCTCTCTCTCATTCTCTCTCTTTCCTAATAAAATAAAAAAGATAAAAAATAAATAAATAAAATCTTTAGAAAAAAAAAAGCATGCTGCTTGTTAATGAAACGACATTGTCTTGCAGAATGAAGTTTCAAAGCCTTGCTGTGAAGGTGCACGTCTGGGGGGATTCACAGAGAGCAAACGATCTGGTGGTAGGGGGTGAGGAGGAAATTGAGGGAAAAACCCAAAGATGCTGTTTCAAATGGTGAGTACGTGGTGAGGAAACTACTCAAATTTTGGGTACCCAGCTGGGTACAGCGATCCCTCACAACTTGGAGAGTCAGAAGGGCAGCAAGCCAACCGGCCAACCAACCAGAGCCAAAGTACAAACGAGGACATATTGATTGGCCCATTCCCTTATGGAGAGGGTCCACCTCAGTGCTCTCCATAATGGACAGGCCTTGTGAACATTTCAGGCCTGTCAGCAGGTTTGCAGCTAGAACCACCCTGGGTGCTCCAATTCCAGATCATCAGGGTGAGAAGGGGATACACATTCCAGTCATTTCAGCATTTCCTGAACCTTTGGTAAACACACCAAAGAGGAGTAAGACAGATCAAGTTGCCTGTGGGCAGTTTTCAAAGAGCGCTCCCTGTCAATGCGCTCTCGCTTCGGAAGGTGGCATATTAAATGTGATCACGGAACATTATCGAGTTATTGGTATGTTTGCGAGGTTTCTGATACAATAGAGCAGCACTCCTGCTTGTAAGTCGGGGAGAAAGGATACCACAGTTTATATGACAAGAATCACAACAAACCTCTGCAGGTGGAAAAGGTCTGGAATAAAATATTTAAAAAGGTCAGGAACAGTTAGGTTTAAATGATGGAGCTGTGGCTTCATTTTGTTTTGCTTCCCCCCCCCCCCGATTTTCTTTAATAAATAAGACATATTTTAAAGAAAAAACTTTGAAAAATAATGGTGTTTTGTGGAAACTATTTTGATACTTTTATCACACTTTCCAAATATTTTAACTTTAAGATTTTTTTAAAAATGTATTTATTTGACAGAGAGAGATCACAAGCAGGCAGAGACGCAGGCAGAGGGAGAGGGAGAAGCTCCCTGCTGAGCAGAGAGCCCAACAAGGGGCTCTCTCCCAGGACTCTGAGATCATGACCCGAGCCAAAGGCAGAGGCTTAACCCACTGAGCCACTCAGGTGCCCCTTAACTTTAAATACTGATGCAGTTGATGATGCTGAATTTAAAGATAAGTGCTTACTTGCTCTAGATAATAAGTGTGCTATTCTCAACTCTTCAAAAAGAAGAAAAGAAATATCAGTCATGGTGGATGAGCAGTTAGGCACTTCTAGTCTTTGTTGATTCCACCACTATCCAAATGATCAGATTAATTTGTTCACACATGAACCATTTGAAGTCTGATGTTTTGTATTTATTTACTCCTTCTACCTTTATATGACAGAGGACAAGTGCCCTTCCCATCCCACCATATCAGAGGGCCATGAGGTCCTCATTGCACCATCATTATTGATGTTGCCCTCATTCACTTTGAGGACAGTACTTGCCAGCTTTCTGCACTGTAAAGTTACAGTGTCTTCCCTTCCCATACTCTGTTCTTTGGATTTGAACCAGTGTGACCATTAATTTTAAATGCTTTTTTTGGCCTCAAGGTCAGCCTGAGTTAGCACCTGTAAATTACAAGCTGGTTCACATTCCTTGAAGCTTATAGCCACCACCACTTAAAAAAAAGATTTATTTGTTTATTTATTAAAGACTTTATGTATTTATTTGAGAGAGAGAGAGTGAAAGTGAGCACAAGCTGGCCAGAGGGGGAGGGAGAAGGGAAGCAGGCTTGTAGCTGAGCAGGGAGCCTGACCCAGGGCTCGATGCGAGGACACTGGGATCATGGCTGAGCCACGCAGCACCCCAAAAGATTGATTTACTTATTTTAGAGAGAGAGAGTGCGTGTGCAGGTGCGATGGGAGGGGGGAAGGTCAGAGAGAGATTCTCACATGGATTCTGCACCGAGCACTGGGCCCAATGTAGGGCTTGACCCCAGGACCCTGAGATCAGGACCGGACCCAAAATCAAGAGCCAGATGCTCTACCGACTGAGCCCTCATGTGCCCGTCATAGCCACCACTTTAGGAAACAGACTCCATAAAAGGAAAGAGACACTTAAGACAGGAAAGGAGTTTCCTTTAATAAGTATAGATATTGTTGAGATTTCCTTGAGTTGGAGTTAAATTCTTCTTTTTTTAAGAGAAGAAGAGAAGAGGGAGGCCAGGGAGGGACGGAGAGGGACAGAGAGAGAATCTTAAGCAGGGTGCAGCCCTGAGTGGAGCCAACCACAGGGCTCGATCTCACAACCCTGAGACTACACCATGATCTGCAAAGAATTGGATGCTAACAACTCAGCCACCCAGGCGCCCCCCGGAGTTAAATTCTTCTGTGTGTTTCCTAAGTTATGACACAATAGAGGAACATGTAGATAAGTGTTGTCTGCCTGTGTGTAGCATCAAGGCAGTTCTCTGCATCATTTAATCCACACTAGGTATTGCTCCCATTTTGCACATAAGAAAACTGAGGCTTGCAGAAATTAAACAATTTGTGTCATACCCATGAACAGTTAAATTGGGCTTTATAAATAGACTGCTCAGCTCCAAAAGCCCTGATTCCTTCTGTTATGCAGCCTTCATGGGGAAAAGAAAGGTAAATAGAATAGGATGTTTTAAAAAATCTTCTTTCTCCTCTAGTGTGTTTAACATCTCAGATAATAATTGGCATTCCAGGCAAACCAGCTTTCACATGACTCCTTGATTCTTGCCCTCCAGCCTATCCACCTGCTAGCTCCTCTGTTTGGAATGTGCTTTAACTTTTTTTTTTTTTGGCCACAACAGATTCTTTCCTATAAAACACTGTTCAAGACCCCGCCTTCATTTAATCTTCTTAGCTAAGCTCCACCTGACCCCAAAGCTAGTCCAGTCTCCCCCACAGCGGCCAAAGCTTAATAGGGTCTGGGGGTTAGGCATTCGTGCTACACACAAACACATGCCCACGTCTGTGAGTTGTGTGTGTAGGTGTGTGCACGCAGTGGGTACTGTTAGAGGGTTACTTTGTGCAGAGCACTCATTTAGGCTTTGGGAGAATGTGGAGTAGAAAAGGCTCAGTCTCCACCTTCAGGGAATTCATAGTATCCGGAAGGCAAAAGGGCCAACACACAAGTAGATGACAAATAATAAAACAGAGGTAAAAGAGTGCAAAGGAAGGGAGGATCGAGGCTGGCTTTTTGGAAGAAGTGGGGTCTGAGGCTATCTGTGAAGGCCTAGGAGGATTTGCCAGTTTGGAGAGGTCTAAAGGCAACATGGAAGGCCAACGTAGGATAACATGGTGGCGGGCCGAGGTGCAAACTATGGCAAGAGTTGGAGGACCAGTCATGGTCAGATAGCTTTGGAGACCGAGGGTTGTGTGTGTGTACGTCGGGGGAGGATTGCATAAGAAAAATGTGGTGACGTGGTTGGGCCACGTGGAAGAAGGCCGAGAATTCCATGCAGTGTGCAGTTTGATTCTATAGGCAGTGGGAGTCTGTTGCTGGTTCTTGCAGACCAGGAACCCCAGTTTTGAAGATCTTCGTGGCAGTGATGTGATGGACACATGGATGGGGGGGAGCTGGATATATAGTTTCATGGTGCATGTTGTGTCATTTATTCACATTTTTCTTCCATTTATGATGAAGCTCCTGAGGGCTGGCATTGCAACTCCTGGGTCTTTTGCTGGCAGCATCTGTCTTCAACCACCTGGAGGGCATTTCCCACTGCCCTGCAGGGAACGATTGCTCTGTGCCTCATCCGACAGTGGTCCAAGACTGGTGCTGCAAAGTTTCATGATGTGTGCAGCCAATTTAGAAGGATTCCACGAAAGAAATGAACCCCGCGAAGTGATACAGAGCAAGTGTGCCAGGTAACTTCTTGGCTAGTGTGCTGAGAACTGCATCGTGATTTCGACCCCCACTAGTTCCCAATTGACTGTCTTCAGTACTCCTAACAAAGGGCTAACAGTGCTGATCTCTGGGGGTAGGATGCCTTCATACACGAAACACATATGGCTCCATCGAGGTACACCCGGAATGGCTGGTGAAACTCCAGTTAGTGTGTCTGTGAAAAGGCTTTGTCTCAGTCTGACCTTCCAGCACCTACAAGAGAGAGAAAGGAAAAAAAAATCCTCCCCCTCTACAGACCTAACTAATTACATCTCTGTACCACTAGAATTGGTGATATTTTAAGAAGTAAAACTGCACTCAGAAGCGGAGCAAGTGTACCGTTAGCTTTTGTAGAAGTTGCCACAGCAACACGAGTTGGAGTGCTTCCCCCACTTCCTAGCCTCCCCTAAAATCTGCTTTAACAAATTGTCCTAGAAAAATACTAAGCTGGGAAATGGTATCTTTTGCTCGCTAAGAATGTCATTATCTTTGATCAGTGTGAGTGGAGTCCCAAAATGAGATGCAAAGAGCATCATTTTTAAGAAATAACATTGCAGAATGAATAAAAATGATCAAAGTGGAGTTCTCAACCAGCCAAACAGGATTCTGAAGCCAAAAGTACCCTTCCCCCACTCCTTGCTTATGGGGGAAGAAATGAAACCAAGCCCTGGCTGGCCCTAGGAATGCATTTCCTAGAGACCATTGGTACCCAAGCCAAGAATCGTTAAGTGCCATGCTTGTTTCTTACTGACTTTGATGCAGGTGTGGAAAAGCAAGGTAGGAAAACTGATCATTTGTTGCTATGTCCTTGGACAGAGTCTTTGCAAAGCTCCTGCATCTCAGCAAACAAGACTATTTCCCGAAATGGCAAAACAGGTCAGACAACATGGTTGGCTGAGCATAGGCCATATCCCAAGGAGTAGTCAATGAGTCACCCTCTTACACTGGGCCACAGTGATGCATGGAAGGTGCCAGAATTCTGGTGGGCCAGAAGCCACTTGAGAAGATAGCAGGTCCATCTTTATTCCAAGAGAGGCACTCAACATCGGCACAGTGTTTAGTTAGTTGAGTTGCATTTGGATCCTGTCTGACCTCATTGGTCCCATGCAGACGGGCCAGAATGTGACTCTTGGAGAATGACGAAGGGATGGTTCACCTTCCTGTCATGCCCTTGGCCTGGTGGACCCGCTCATTTGCATGCCTGATTTAGCTTTTACTGCCATCTGCTGGAACCCCCTGATAGGCACCTCCAACACACCTCCGCCCTCATTTAGGGTTGACCTTCGATGAGCTGCCGTCGCCCACTACCTGGAGGTCAGAAGGTAAGGACAGACGTGGCCGCATACATCCCAGCAGGCCCCAGCATCCTCACCGAGCTCCCACCTCTCCTCTGGTCCTCAGGCCTCCCACTCTCAGGCGTGTGTCTCAGTGTCTTTTAAACATGCTCGTGTCTTAGACACTTTCTGACTCCTGAGTTCACTTTGGAGTGGTGATTTTGGTCCTCTGGGCTTTTGATTTCAGACAGTAATATTGGAGATGTGCAAAGCAGTACCAGGGTTTGTCACCCAGTGGCCGAAGAGAAGACCATTGGGAAGGCACAGCATACCTGTGGTGAAGAGTGTTGCCTTGTGACTTTCTAAAGAAGAAATTAGTTCTGATATGCAAATAGAGTCATGATGGTGGCCGTATTTGGTCACTTTTTTGTCACTTTTTCTGACCAGAACCGTAATTTGATCAGTTTAACACTCACGGCGGTTTTTATCGAAAAGGAGCACATGTAAAATTAACTTTTTATTTTTATTTTGGGTAAATTAAGAATGTTTGGAACTTTTACATTGTAAAACAGTTAACTGTTTAATGAAGAACGTAAAAAAAAATAAAGACAAAAGGAAGAAAGTGAAAACCCAAAACTTATCACCTCGAGATAACGACTGATAACATTATGCTCGTAATTTTTGAACATGATATATGTGTGTATTTTATGTAATTATAAATCCTAATTTGTTCATTCATCACCGTGTCCTCAGCATTTTCCTGTGTAATCATATACTCTCATATGATATACTCTGTGTAATCATATACTACGCAAAAATGCGATAATTAATGGTGATGTACAATTGTACTTTATGGATGTACCACATTTTAATTAATTATCGTTCTGTTACCTGCCATTTAGGTGATTTCCAGTTTTCGTAAGTGTACCTTAAAAACTTTAAAAGAATGCTTAATTTGCTAAATGACCGTTCAAGCAAAACTTGGGGATTGTCGTTTTTAACTTCTGACACAGTTCCACTTTCATGAATCACTGATCGAGACTGACAATTGGACACATATGATTAACATGGGCTAGTGATGTAGTTAGTGACGTAGTTCTCATTCCAGCAAATTCCGGGCTGGAGAGATGGCTTGAGTAGGCTTATGGTGTCCATGAATACTGGCTTATTTGTACACGGCACAGACAAGGAAGCAAAGTAGGCTATGGTTCTGTGTGCCTGAATCCTTCCAATAAACTCATGTGTACGCAGGCTCTTTCTGGAAAGACCCTGATCATCTAAGTCCGTCACTCTCACTGGGGTGAGTCAGATGACTTTGCCTCCTCGCTTACCCCCCTACCCACAGAGGACATTCAGCTATGTCTGGGGATTTTTGGATGTCGCAGCTGGGCTGGCGGGTGGGGGTTGCCACTGGCATCTAGTGGGTAGACCCCTGGGATGTTGCTGAAGACAGCAGCCTCCACCACAAAGAATATCCGCCCCAAACGTCAGTAGTACAAATTGACTCATTTATTGAACGCAAATGTTTCCGGGGAATGCTTTCTCCATTCCCGGGTCTGAATCTTGATTTTCTTTTCTTTACATCATTTCCGTTCTTATAGCATTAGGAGAATAATACTTGTTCTGTCAATGTTGTAATCATGATATTATAACATAAGTAGTCCTTAACTTTCACAGATCTGGTATTCCTAAACATCATGTATTTTTGCTACTTATACCCTGACATTCTGAAACTGTCTTTTTGATGCGGCATTTTGCTCACATCAGCTGAGGAATAGATGTTCGTAGTTGTGGAGACTTGCCCCTTGCTGCTGCTGATCCCTTCTCAGCATTGGCTGACTTGGTGTAGAAGTGTGTTTCGGTGTGTTTGCTTTCCTATTTTATCGCATTCTTCCGTTTTTCTCTGTAAATGGAAATGGAAAAGAAAGAAAGGGAAGTGGTAGTACTGTGGTAAGAGGCATAGCTTCATGAGCGTGATACATAAACATCAGCATTGTAACGAAAATGAGAGTAATTAGGCGTGTCAGAGGAGCAGACCTGTAGCCCCAGTCAGATGCTCGTCACCATCTGATGAGCTGACCAATTAGGATCAATATATGGTCAGTTATGAAAGAAAATCAATTTAATGAACGCATACAACATACGGAAAATACATTGCTGAAGATTTTGTTACAAGGATAAAGTTTAGCAGTACTTTGTAAATTCACCTTTGAAGAATGGAGGCTGTCTTGTATATACTGTGTAGGACTGTTGGTCCCTTGTTCACTTTTGGCATATTGACCTTTCGTATACGTTTTCAGGACTGTGTCGTGTATAAAAATAGAGGCCAGCTTCCTGTGGAAAGTCTTTGCCTCTGTCATTGGCTAAAGACCATCTACAGTATGTGAAGCCAAGGAGAAAGATTAAGAAATACGGTATTTCTGCTCTGATTCCCAGAGCAGATTACCCAGAGGTAATTGCTTTTTTTTTTTTTTTTTTTAAGGTGTCTGCCTTTATTTCAAATATTAATGCCCATTAAATGGAACTATCTTTTGCATCTTACCAGTGGAAATGAATTGCATGTGGTTCATTTCACAACACACGAAGTACTTCCATCTTTCAGCTACTTGCAGTCTAGACATTATTTAAATAAATGTTTAACCTTGAGAATAAAATTGCAAAGAGATCCCAAATGCAAGGGTGTAGGTTCCCTGTTGTAGGTCCAAACACACATTTGATTATTTTTTTTCTCAATTCCATTTTCCTCACTTTTCATGTTTTTTTTTTTTTTTTTGAATTAAAAAATAATGTTTCTTTCAGAGTTTCATTAAAGAGTTGCCTTGAATCCTTTTGGGAATAAGGGCGAGAGTGGGGTGGGGAAGGAGCCGCTGGCTGTGGGCTCTTGTAGTCAAGGCTGTGGATTACGGAATCAAATCAAACCGAGTATTCTTTTGGATTCTACAATTTACCAGCAGTCTGTGTGGCCTAGGGCAGACCGTTTAATTTCTTCGTGTATTAATTTTCTCATCTAAAACATGGAAATTGAGGTAGGCTGTAAGTTACAGGGTTGTTGGAGGGATCCATGAGAGAGTTCACTGGAGGTGCTTCGCATGCTGTCTGGCTTAATAAATGGGCACCGTCATGATTATTATCCTTCCCCGTCTGCCTCCCTGCCTCCCCAGGTGAACTGGTTCTGAGTTGCCACCTTCCTGCCCGGGACATGCGTTCCTTTCCTCTTGTTTGTGAGAGAATGGGCCTGTGAGAGTGCTTGCTGACTTCTCATAGATCCCTGGACACACTCTACTCACTTTGCCTGGGAAAGTTCCTGGGGAAATTCAGAAGAACTTCTCAGAATATCTAAACATTGTCACTGAGGGCTCTACCCAGGGGAAACAGTATAGCTCGCCAAAGGGCAGACACTGATCGACTAGTCATTTGTTCCATCTTTGCGGGAAGTGTGGAAATTGCCTCCCATTGCTGCTTCTCTCTCATTACAGAAACATCCATCAATGGCTGATTTGTGGCGGTTTTGATGGTAACAGATTTCACCAAGTATACAAATTTGCTCCTTGGAGATTACGACGCTAGTAAATTAGTCATAAGGATTTATGATACATGATAAAAGAGCTCTTTGCTTTCCTCAGTCCTTCACGTTGTTCCTTGTGAAACAAAACAGCTTGCCTCCTTACCTTCCCAAGCTCCCAGACTCTGTAGGGTGAGGATTGTGAGCTGCCCACGAAAACCTGATGCCCAGGGATGTTGAGAATGGGTGTTTCCTAGGCCCTGTTCTCCCTACATGTGTCTTTCTCATATGTTGTTAGTTTAAATGGAACAATAGAGATAATGCTAACGTGGCTGGACAGTCCAATTTAAAAGCCAGGCAGATTTTCTTTCCCTATTTTGTAGATTTGACGGTGCTCTCCAGGCTCTCCCCTGTTCCTCCCCCAAAAATCAAACCCATGTTAGAGATGTGTTTCACTGAGATGAATTGCAACTCAAGACTGATATTTTTACTGAAAAAGATGCAGGACCTTTAGGATCAGTAGACATAGTCAAAGTCATTACAGGTTGTGTTTCTGAGTAGAAATTGCTCAGGATTAAAGGATTCCCACCACTAGGACTTTAGAGGAACAGGAATTCATTATGTCTTGCCTTCAGCTATTCATGGTATCTTTAGACTTTGGACAATTTCTTTGCCCTTTAAAATAATCTGTGTATTAAAATAAGATAGGAAATCTCTGCTTGATTTTCTCAATTAATGTATTAGGGTGGCAGAGAACTGAGCTGGAGGGTGGCAAGTTCCATTTTAAGTGAAACAGGACAGTCCTCAGCAGTGGTAACCCATTCACTCACCTCCACACCTGCCACAATCCACTGTAGGCCCTTGGCATCCCCTCCAGTTGGAGGCTGGACTCGTATCACTGGACTTTGCATCACTGCACGTTCTGAGGGTTTTGTGTCGGCAGTTGATCCCAGCTATATTTTGTAGGGCTGTGTTAGAAGAAACCAGAAAGTCGAACAAGCTCTGTGGGCAGATTTGATGGCAGTTAATCAGCCAGCTCTGGCTCAAGACCCAGATCTATGGTCTGGATCAATTTTGAGGGGGTGGACGGTGTTTTATTCCATTCAGGCTGCTCTAGTAGAATACTCTAGACTGTGTGGCTTCTAATCAACAGACACTTTTTTCTCACAGTTCTGGAGTCTGGAAGTCCAAGATCAAGGTGCCGGAAGAGTCTGTGTTTGGAGACATCCTACTTCCTGCTTCATAGGTGGTTGTCTCCTTGCTGTGTCCTCCCAAGGGCCCAACCTCCTGATACCTTCCCATGGTGGATTAAGCTTTAACATGGGAATTTTGAGGGCACATGAACTGAATTTTTTAAAAAAGATCATGACCTGAGCTCAAGCCAAGAGTTGGACGCTTAATCAGCTGAGCCACCTAGGTGCCCCAATAAATCAGAATCTTAATGCAAGTGTAGGGGACCAAGGCCCAAGACTGAATTAAAAAAAAAAAGATTTATATTTATTTGAGAGAGTGGTGGGGAGGAGCAGTGGGACAGAGAGTGTTAAGCAGACTCAGTGCTGAGCTCGGAGCCTGATGGGGTGCTTGACCTCATGACTCTGAGATCACAACCTGAGCCGAAACCAAGAGTCAGAAGCTCAACGGACTGTGCCACCCAGGTGCCCCGGCTCTGAATTTTAAGAAGTTCCTATGTCAGTGGAGGACCTTCAAGAAACAGGTACCAAAGTAGGCTTGGACATGCAAGTTGTTATTGGAGAACGTATCTGTGTTCATTTCGTAGGGTTACGATAATGAATGACTGCAAACTCGGTGGCTTAGACAGCATAGATTATTGTCTCTCAGTTCTAAAGAGCAGAAGCCTGGGATCAGATGTCCACAGGTTGTGCTCCCTCCACAGGCTCTAAGGGAGGCATGCTTCCTTGCTTCTCCCATCTGCAGGCAAGTCCAGCCCTGACCGCATCATTGCAATCTCTGCTTCTGTCTTCTCATGGCTCCTCTGTGTTTCTCTGTGCTCTGCCCCTCTTATAGGGACCCCAGTCATCCCAGATCTAGGAGGATCTCATCTCAAGATCCTTCATAACCTCTACCAAGACCCCTTTTATCCAGACAAAGTCACATCACAGATTCTGGGTGAACATGTCTCTTGGGATCCGTAGTGCTAGTGAAGGAGAAAGGGACAGGGTGCAGCAGAAGGTAGGGGAAGCTTTGGAGGTAGGCTCTCTATCACTCTTGTGATAGAGAAAAAAAGAAGGATGGTGTAAGAAGAACTTCAGCCTACTGTTGATCTAAGAAAAAGTGTTTTTTTAGATTTTTTATTTATTTGAGTGAGAGGAGAGAGCGTGAGAACACAAGTGGTGGTGGGGCAGAGGGGGAGGGAGTGAGAGAAGCAGGCTCCCCGCTGAGCAGGGAGTCCAGTGCGGGGCTCGATCCCAGGACCCTGGGATCATGACCTGAGCTGAAGGCAGACGCTTAACCCACTGAGCCACCCAGGTGCCCTGATCTGAAAAAATTTTTACTAGGCTTTTCGGGAGTCCCTTAAAATCACTGGGTTGAAATGAATCCCCAGTGTGTTGGTATTAGGAACTGGGTCCTCTGGGAGGTGATTATGTCATGAGGATAGAGCCATCAGGAATGACATTAGTGTCCTTACCAGATTACTCCGTCATCACTTCCACTGTAGGGGGTCACGGGAAGAATTCTCCAGGAAGCAGCCCCCACCAGATGCCACCAGATGCCTGCTTAGACTCTTCAGTCTCAGGAACTGTGACCATAAGTGTCTGTTGATTATAAGCCACTCAGCCTGTAGCACTTTGTCTTGTGCTCTTTTGAGGAATCCAGGTGCAGTATCTGGGTGACACCAGTCCCCTGTGCTCTCAGCAGCAGCTTCTCTTGAAGGGAGATGAGCACCATGACCTCCATGCCTGCCACGGCCCCCAAGAGCACTCCTGGGTCCACTGGGTATTTGAGTGGTAGAACTATTGCCTGAGATCCGTGTTGCAAAGCTTAGAGCTGAGAGATTAATTTCGAGAAGCTTCAAGGAACACATTCTTGTCTTGAAGCTCTGAAATGCACCTGAACCTATTAACACTCAGAAAGCCATTAGTAGAGACACTCACTTAATTTTGTTCGTGTCTGCCAAAATTATGTGACCACGGCTCCCTTTATCCGGGGTAAAGCCATGGGCACCTGCAGAACACATGAATTTTGAGAATCACTGCTCTGGATCAAAGGATAAACTGGACTGCTTGCAGCTTGGGCTAATGGACCTGCCAGGGCAGCCCCAGGAGGAAGGGGGCCGCCTGGGTAGCATTTTTGGAGAACTACAAAAAATCCACTTTTGAAAAGGCCTCTCAACAGTGCTTCCTCTGCCTGCCGGTTGATGTTCCTCCATTAGGGTTTCAGTCCCTAGGCTTGAGGCTTTAATCTCTGCTAAAATGTGAGCATTGCCCAGGGGAGGGAATCCCGTTCTAATTTCACCACCCTATTCTGAGCAGCTTGCTGAGAGCAGAAGCCTCTCCTGGGCACTTAAAAAAATCTCATGACTTTAATAGAGAAGATGGATGCATGTGCAACCTGTTCCTGGAAATACTTAGTTCACTGGCATTCAGAACTTGTGAATGCAGTTTTCAAATTCTTCCCTGAGGAAAGGTTTCCACTGGGGAGGAAGAAAGCCCGAGGACATGAATTCCTGAGGGCAATGAGAAGTGGGTCCCTGGAGATAGGGGAGGACATGAAAAAGAGAAAGAAAAATTTTGCTTGCTTCTCAGGGGTACCCAAGGGCTGGTGTGCCCAAGACACACACATGTACGGGCAAAGCCGTTACATTCACATACTCGCCCACCAGGGATGTATTTTGAGTCTAGATTAAACAAAAGCCTCTCCCCTAATCCCCTCTGAAATACAATAAGTGTAACTTAACGTGGTCATCGTGGGTTTTTGGAAGTGACACTGGGCATGAATTGCCTTATAATGAAGTGTTTCTTTTAACTTTCATAGTCAGATTCTTTTTGAGGTATTCACGAAGCATTCACAAATAACCTGAATTTTTTGCTCAAGCATAAATAATATTTTAGGAAGTGTTAACAAAAAGAGGACCTAGACACATCACGCAAGTACGCGTGCACATGTGTGCGCGCACACACACACGCACACACACAGCGCCATGTGTGGCCGTGACTATCACGCCGCACGAGGAGCCACAGTCGCAGCCCTGAGGCTCCGTGATTTAGAGAGCGGCTTCACTGGGCTGTGCCGAGCAGATCTACCCGGCTAGGTCTCCACGACACCGCAGCTCTACAGATTTCGAGGGCCCTGGGAGGGGGTGACTCTAGTCATGCCCCCCCTCCACCCGATTACAATGCCCTGTTGGAAAGCATGGCTTCCATCACGTCGGCCAGCCCTTCTGCTGAGGCTCGTGCTAAGCTACTCAAAGTGCAGAGGGGTTTGAGTTTCTCTCTCTTAGCAAGTTTCTGAGGGTTTTCACCCATGGTTGGATTCTAATTGCCTGAAACACATAGCTTCCATTATTAACTCTGGTTTTAGGGTTTATTTGAGCTCAGTGTCCTTTCAGAACCACACTGGCTTATCATCCAAGTGCTGCACATCAGTTTGAATTTGTCAGCCCCGCAGAGCCATCCTTTTTGCTTTCTGTGGAGGTCAGCATTCCTAGCTTGTTTCAGGATAGCTTACCCTGACAGAAATAGAACCCGTGACTCAGCAGCTTGTGGGAAATATGTCCTTTCTGCCACATTTCAGTTTTGTTGATAACAGATACAAATCGAAATGGAATTTTATGGACAAGCGCTGGGCATCTTGCAGAAGTTGCCAAAAGTAGAGATTTGTTGTTGTTGTTCCTATGCAAATTGACCAAGAATTTACCAGGAAAAAAACCTACTTATTTGCTATAAGTTTCAGAGAGAATAGAATTTTTGCATAGCAGCAAAAAAGTCAGGAGAAAGGATTCATCCAGAATCTCAGCATTAAACTTCTCTGGGGTACAGTTCAAATATCTGTAGAAGCAAATATGCTTATAGAGACCCTGAAGAAGGTTTTCAGTCAGTGAAAACAAAACCCTCCCTCAAACCCGTTGCCGAGGACTTTTCCTTCTGCACGCCAGTATGAGTCTGCTGCAGCTTCTGTGGCGGTGTTTATATGCAGCAAGAGGCAACTTGGCTAGACATTTACTGGCTGAAGTGGGTTTTGGTAGATGGACAGCATGAATAAATCCTATCAAAGCCAACTCCTTCTAGTTTATGTCAGTTGAGCAGTACTTGGAATAAAAATAGAAAAGGCTGCAAGAGAGGCCAAGTCATGACTTTATTCCCTGTATTAAAAGAATACATCCTTGTTATAAAGATTAGCATGGAAACTGACAAAGACTAAAATAAAGATCTACCCAGAAGCCCCACCAGCTAGAAGTAAACATCACCCCCCTTGGATAGCTATCGTTTTGCACACCTCCAGAAAGAAGGACAGAAGATAGATAGTTACACCAAAGTGTTTTCATTTCATTTCTACTATTTCATGCAATTTTGTGAAAGTATTAAAATTAATTTCCCATGATTTAACACGAAGAAATGAAACTGATTTGGAACCAGGGGAAGCGCTGAACTTCAAATAGATGTTTTTCTTTCCCTGAGAGAGATATTAGATCCTAAAAGATTGAGGTTAAGGAAGTTAGATGATGAATAACATTAAGCAGTTGGAGACTTTATATGTGTTTGAATTACAGTTTTCAGTTTTAGATAATTTTGATTGACTCCTTGCTATGAAATTTAAGGACATTGGTAATTTCACATTTCCTCCCATTTCCCATCTGATTTTCTTCATTATTATATTATTTTCATGCTGTGATAGTTTATGTAACAGTGACATTTTGTTCTGTGACCATGCTTCTCACAATTGCTTGGTACTAGTTCTATTTAAATGGATCCTCTGCTCATCGTCCATTGTTTGGCCAAAGATCCTTCATTCTTCAGGGTTTAATTTTGTCTCTTTATTTGTCTGGATTTCATCTTCAAGCAGTTTTATCAAAAGGGCTCAAGGGTTCTGTGTTATCTGAACTCTTTTATGCTGGAGAATATCTCTGTTGCCTCTTGGCTTGAGTGGTATTGTGACTAAATTTTGTGTGGGTCTTACATTTTTTCCTTCAGAACATCCTTGTGTCATTGCTCCATTATTGTCTGGCTTTCAGAGAAATATATAACTTTTTTTTTCCTATTTGGTAGGTTATTTATCTTTTCTTTCTGTGTGTCTGAAGTATGTTTTCTTTATCCTTGAGGTCTTGCTGATGTCAAGTCTTGTGGAACTTTTTAGAGAAATATCCACTGTTGTTTCTACTGATCTGATAGAGAAAGTGGCAATCAGTATGTATTAGTAGAGGACTATTTGTTTTTATTTTGAAACCTACAAAATAATCACAACAGCTGCCATTTATTCAATTCTCTGTGCCAAACCCAGTACTGTTCTAGATGTCTTAGCAGTATGGTTCAATTCTTCCACAGAGCTCTGAAGCAGGAGCTATTATCCCCATTTTATAGATGAGAAACTGAGTTTCTGAGCTAACAGGTAACTTGCCAACAGTTGCAATAGGAACGAAGTCAGGTTCAGGTGAAAAGAGACAATTTTCCCTTTTTTAAATTCATGTCCTGTATTGATATTATACTCTAATTATGTAAGATGTCACCATTGGGGGCAGATGGCTGAAATGTACACAGGAGTCTATCAACTATTTTGTAACTTTCTGTGATTGTCTAATTATATCAAAACGACAAGTTAAGAGAAAAAAATAACGACAAAACTTGAGCGAACTCATAGCTGATGCTGGTCTAGTAGGCTATGGAGAGCCAAGACAGAAACAGAGGGAGAGGGCAGTGACCGATGTTACCTGGGGTGGCCATCATCCAAAGGCTCAACTCGGGCTGAGAAATCCACTTCCAAGATGCTCACTCACAACGTGTTGCTGGCACGTTGGTTCCTTTTTAGCTATGATTTCCACGTGGACGCTTGAGTGTGTCATCATGACATGACCAACAGAAAAAGCAATTCAGGAGATCAGAGTGACGGCTGAGCTGGCTTTGGAGCAATTCTGCAGTACTGAGTTGATCAGTCAAGTCAGTTGTGATTTAATGTGGGAAGGGGAGACGTCAGGGTGTGACTACCAGGGAGACTCATGGGGGCAACTTAGACGCAGGCTACCGCAGTCCTGGAAACCTTCCGTGGAAAAAAGTCAACAGCTTATGGCGCTGTGGACTAGGCCAATGAAGAGGAATATACCACAGATAACTCAAGATTTTGGAGCCTGGTCAAAAGAATAGAGGTGCGGTAGTTACAGACCGGAAGGCGTCTGGTATGGAGAAAGTGGGTTATGCTTTTGAACATTTTGACTTTGAGATGATGTGTAGGTCCATCTTCCTATTTTTTTTTTTTGTTTTAACCCCACCCTGGGCATGGAGCCTAATGGAGGGGTTGAACTCATGACCCTGAGATCAAGACCCAAGCTGAGATTATGAGTGAGATGCTTAACTCACTGAACCACCCAGGCACCCTACAACTCACCCTTGGTTTTAGCCCCACACCTTCCTTCTGATATCTGGCCCCTCTCATCTCTGAGCCTTTCTGGGATTATGATATAGGAACTGACTTGATCATTCCTGGCCCTAGCTCTTCCACAGCTCTGGCATTCACCTTAGTCAGCCCTGTTAATGCTCATGTCTGCATTCTAGCTTCAGAAACCGTCATTGGCATCTCTTCTCTGCTGTTATCTCTTCTTTACATCGTTGTGACTGGTTTTTTATTTCTTTTCTTAATATTTTTAATTTAAATTCCAGTATAGGTAACATATAGTGTTGTATTAGTTTCAGGTCTACAGTATAGTGATTCAGCACTTCCATATATCACTGGGTGCTCATCACAAGTGCCCTCCTTAATCCCCTTCATCTGTTTCCCCTACCCCTCCCCACCCTCTCCTCTGGTCACCATCAGTCTGTTCTCTAGAGTCAAGAGTCTGTTCCTTGGTTTGTCTGTTTTTTCCCGTTTGTTCATTTGTTTTGTTTCTTAAATTCCACATATGCGTGAAATCATACCGTGTTTTTAAATTTCTTTATTCTTATTTTTAAAAATGTTTTATTTTTTTTCTTTATTTTCATTTTAATAAGCTTTAGGAAAGGGCAGATATAAATGCACGGGTTGAATTTTAAATATTTAACTAGAAGTTAAGTCATAGTTTATTGGACTGAATCCATTTGATGCAGAAATTTTACTTAATGGGAAAAATTTGAAGCATTTTGGTGTGAAGTAGGTAAGATGATTTTAAAAAGTGATTTTTCACTGTGTCTATGTTATCTTCTAGAGACATATTCAACATTTATTGGTCTTTTCACTCCATTTGTGAAGCTAATAGTGCAAACTCTACAACTTTTATGAGAAATTGTAATAATAAACAGCAGGTGTGCATCATGAGATTTTCTTTCCTACACAGATTTCTCTTGGGGTATGAGATGAGGTATTAAATCACACCAAAGAGGTATTATGCATCTGGTGAAATAAAACTAACATTAGTAGAGCAGAACTCATGTAATTATGTTTTCTCTTGGGGATATTAGGATTTTTCTGAATACTTTAAATGATTATTATCATTATGTTGTTCTGCATGCATAGCAGTTTTTGAAATTCTTTGTGGAAGAGTAAAAACTATTAGCAGGACAACCAGAAAAACATGTCAATGAAAAAAATCACTGCTCATTCTAGGCTAGCACTTATTATGAAAAGACCCAGCATCTTGACAATGTATAGTTATCTTTTCAAAGAGTTCATTAACCCCAAATTGGACACCTCTTTCTAGTCTTTCAAAATGTGGTCTCTGGCATACAGGTGGCCACTTGTTGTCTGAAAAGCATCCCCCGTGTGATGATTGCTTCTGGGTTTAGCTTGATTCATTCAGCTCCAAAGATACCTGAGACATCTCTTCAGGGAACACAGCCCAGGTGGCTGCTTTGGAAAGGCTGGTGTGCAAACATTTCAGCCCTAAGATGGCACATGATTTGCTCCCCAGCAAGCAGAGATCATCAGTGAGTCCTGAAAAGGATCCCTCTTTTGTGTCTCCCCAATCCTTGCAGCCATTCAGTGATGTTCCTGTGAGGTCTTGGGCCCACTGCAGTGATGGAGTGTGTCATTTCTGATTTTTTTTTTAAAGACAAACGTGACTGATGATTCACAGACCTGTACCCCTGAAACAAATAATACATTATATGTTAATAATAAAAAAAGACAAACATAATGGTATTTTACTATTACTTCAGTATTGAGAATTTGCAAGACATTATCCCACGATACTCCATCTATTTACCTCTATTTTTAATCTTGAAAAATGGTGAGTAGCTACATATAACATAAAATTGACGATCTTAACCATTCTGAAGAGTGCAGTTCTGTATTAAATACACTCACATTGTGTGCAACAGTCATCACCATCATGGCCAGAACTTTTTCATCCTCCCACGTGGAGAAACTCTGTACCCCTTAAACAAAAGCTCCCCATTCCCATCCCCTATTCCTGGCACCCATAATTTGTGAATTTGGCTACTCCAGGTCCTGCAGGAAGTGGAATCATACAGTACTTGTCCTTCCGGGACTGGCTTATGTCACACAGCATCACGTCCTCAGGCTTCCTCCATGTCGTAGCAGGTGTCGGGATTTCCTTCCTTTTTAAGGCTGAACCATATTCCACTGTGTGGATGGACCGTATTTGTTTGTCCATTCATCTGTTAACAGACATTTGGGTTGCTTCCACTGTTTTATTCTACATATGTCTATTTGAGACCCTGATTTTAATTCCTTTGGGGATGTACCCAGAAGTGAAGTTGCTAGATCATGGGGTATTTCTATGTTTAATTTTTTCAGGAGCCCCCATACTGTTTTTCACAATGGCTGCATCATTTTACATTCTTACCAGTCTTGTTATTTTGCTACGATAGCTTTTATTCATTGTCTGTGTGCTCGCAACACTGATAAGGTCTGTCTTTGTGGATTTTTTTATTTAAAAAATTGTGGTACAATTTACACACCATAAGATCTGCTTCTTTAAAAGGTATAATTCAGTCGGTTTTAGTATATTCAAAGGTTTTTCAAAAGTTATCACAATCTAATTCTAGAATATTTCCATTTTAAGTCACTTTCATACCTCTTTTATCTCATCCCCTGGCAGTCAGTAATGGACTGTCTCTGGATTTGCCTATTCTGGACATTTATACAATGGAAGCATATAATATGTGGTCTTTTGTGACTAGTTTCCTTCATTTACTATTCTGTTTTCAGGGTTCATCTGTGTTGTAGTAAGTACCACTACTTTATTCTTTTTTGTAGCCGAATTATATCCCATTAAATGAATAGGCCTCATTTTGTTTATCTACTTATCGGCTAGCTAGTGGACATTTGGGTTGTTTCCATGTTTTGGCTATTACTAATAATGCTTCTATGAAAATAAGCGCACAAATTTTTGTGTGGACATTCCATTCCCTTGAGTATATATGCCTTGGTCTATAACAGAATATGGTATTCTGTTTAACTTTTTGTGAACTGTCAAACTGTTCCCATTTCATGTTCCCATCAACTATGTATGAAGACTCCAGTTTCTCCCCATCTTCACCAACACTTGTTCTCATCTGGTGTTTAATTATAGCCATTCCAGTAGGTAGGAAGTGCTAGCTCATTGTGGTTTTGGTTTGTAGTTCCCTCGTGACTAAAGATGTTGAGCATCTCTCCCTGGCTTTATTGACCATGTGTGTATCTTTACTGGAGAGATGTTCATTCGGATCCTTTGGACATATTTAATTGTGTTGTCTTATTATTGCTGAGTGGTGCTTGCATATTTTATCCTCACTAAGGACGGTGCTGGTATTGTCCCCTTTGTGTAGAGGAGAAGAACTGACACTCACAGAGGGTGACCGGTGGCAGAGCTGGGATTCCAGTCCAGGTTTGTGAGCTGCCAGCTCCTTAGCTACTAACCACTAGTCAGTTGCTTCTAACTTGGGCTCCTGCCCTGTGAGACTTTCACATGACTGTTGTGTGTCAGTGCAGTCCCAGTATCAAGGATTTTCCAGGTGAATGGTACTTAGGGACCAACATCAAGATACACGTACATACAATTCATTAGTTGAGTAGCTGACCTTCTGTTCTTCAAATCACCAGAATGACCAAGAGTTTCCTTTCTCCATTGGCTGTGCTCATGCTCAGAGAAGAATTTATATATCGCTTCTTTGAGAATTCCTTGTTTAGTAGCATGTTAGAAGTTAGTAGTCCTCGTTAGTAGTTACTATGTCCTGTTGATATCTGTCAGAACATTCAGCTGCTCAGAAAGCTAAAGCATAGCCCCTCCCCCTGGGTCTGACCAAATTTGTTTAGGGGTCCATTCATTTGTTACCTTGACTTTCCGATCTTTGTGTGTTTGGAAAGTATTCATCTCCTTTAGATGTCATAGAACTCTTTTCTCATAGTCAAATCACTGGGAGTGCTTTCCAGACTATTTTTGTAGGAAAAAACCCAAACATATAAGGTTGGCTAACATGATGTTCCACCCGAATTACCCAGAAAACTTGTTAACAGATTGTTGAGCACTACCCCCAGAAATGGCAGTTCAGTAGGTTTGCGGTGTCGAGGGGTGAGAATTTGTCAAGTCTTAGGTGGTGCTGTTGGGCCAGCTTATGGGCCCTACACTTTGAGTAGCACCAGGCTAGTGGTTGGATTCCTGAGGCTCATGGGATTATATCCAATTCCTGCCTGGCTTCAAATTTGTCCAAAAGTTGATCCCACCCCTTTTATATAAACTTGTCCTCATTACTCACAATTTCCTATTAACTAAGGGAGCTGTTTTACTCTCCTCTGAGCAGAAATGGACCTATGCAAAAAAAAAAAAAAAAAAAGGGCCTATGCATGTAATTCTTCTTTGCCCTTGTGTTCCCCTTGCCCATGTCCCCTACATGTATAGTAGGTAGAATTCCCCAATATTCTGCTCCCCTGGTGCGCAACCACCATGTGATAGCCTCTGTTTGAGTGTGAGCAGAACCATGGGTATGATGGGATATCACTTGTACAATTTGACTATTAATCTGTTGACATTGAGTTAAAGTTGAGACTGTCATGGTGGGCCTGACCTAATCAGGCGATAGCTTAAATGGCATTGAACCCTTCTTGAAGTTAGAATGATTGGAGGTATGAGGTAGGGCTTGTGGAGGGCCATATAGCAAGAAACTGGGGGCAGTTTCTAGGACTTTTGAGTGGTCACTAGCTGACAGCCAGCACAAGACTGGAACCTCAGTTGTGCCACCACAAGGAGCTGAATCCTGCCGGCAATCTGAGGCTCAGAGGAGACCACAGTCCAGCTCACATCTTGAATGAGCCTTGGCAAAACCCGAGCCCAGGACTCAGGTCAGCTGTGCCTGTACTCCTGATCCATGGAAACTTTAAGATAATGAGCTTATATTGCTTTGAGTCACTTTATAGTAACTCATTACACTGCAGTAGAAAAGGAATACAGTATGGACATACTTTACCTCACCCGGCAAGCCCTAAATGCCTGTTGCCTCAGTATATGGAGCAAAGTAATCCTCCAGTCTCTTCCTCTTAGTCAGATTGGGACCACACTTGGATAACCAAAAACACCCATTGGCCAGCATCCTAAATAGAATATCATCATGCTATGTGTACTTTCAGCATCAAAAACTCTTGAAAGCTTTGAAGTTGCAGTTTTTCTTTCTTTTGGAACAGATCTTTTTTTTTTTTTATGGAGCTCTTCTTGCTAGCAGAACAAATAAATCTAAGTGAGAATTTATTTTCCATGTATGTTCTGTATCTGAAAGGTAGTTGTTCTTTACTTTGGTGCATTTCAGTGTTATCTTTCCCAGACCAAGTCTTTACTCCTTAGGAACGAGGACCAGCTGTCCATCTTGCTTGTACAATGTACCATCCTCAACAAACAATTGAGCTCATAGAACATGGTAAAATAGCATGTGTAGCATATGTACGTGATTATACCACCTTGATTCCTTATCTGCGGCAGTGCCAGTGCTCACTGTTGCTTTTTTTATCTAGGTGCATATATTCAGTAAGATTACATCATCACACCTGGTTCGAAAGGGAAGGGGCTGAAGAGATCACCCAGTGATTTCTCTCATGCTACAGATAAGTAGCAGAAAGTCAGAGAGTGTTTTTCTTTTTTCTTTTTATTTATTTATTTCTAAAGGTTATTTATTTATTTATTTATTTATTTGACAGCAAGAGAGGGATCAACAAGCAGGGGGAATGGGAGAGGGAGAATCAGGCAGAACAGGAAGCCCGATGTGGGGCTCGATCCCAGGACCCTGGGATCATGACCTGAGCCAAAGGGAGGCGCTTAACAACTGAGCCACCCAGGCACCCCTGTTTTTCTTTTTTTAAATAAATAAACGGCTTATTGAAATTCACTTTTAAAAATTAAATGTGTCTAGAGAACCTAGGAATCCCACAACTGAGAATAAGAATGATTTAAGAAATCTTTTTGAAATTCAATAATTTTTGGCCCCAGGAAATATCTGTAGCGTGATAACCAGCAGCCAAGAGATTCAATGAAAGACAAACAGCTCCCGAGGTGATTTCTTCCTTATTATGTCAGAATCTTTGGTCGGCTGGGCACTTACCATGTACAGGGAAGGCTTATGCTAGTTGGAACAGTGGGGTAAATAACACAAAGAGAAATCTTTTAATTTAAAACAGAGCTCACGGCGGGCTGAATTTCTACCTATTTGGAGTTTAGTAGAATGAAGTGCAGTCTTTTAAAGCTTTTCAACACAGTGCTTTTCCCATATATTCTTTAGTTCTGTTTGACCTTTTCAAAACATTATTCCGTAGAATAATGTTTTTTACATTATTCCGTAGAATTAGGAGCTAACTCTAGAGTGACAATCTTGTTCCTAAAACCTCCGCAGATTTTATCCAATCCATTGAAATTATTTTTGGCTTTGCAATATTAAAACAAATGGGAAACAAAATGGAATTACCTCCCCAACGCCATTCAAACCTCTCCTTTGAATAACAGCTTTACATAAGTTAAATTGCAGTAGGTTGCAAGCAGCAATGTATAGAAGGTCGAAAGTCTGGATTCCATTTATGCCCTGGCTCCTGGGGGGCCTTATGGCCTCAGCTAGTCCAACACTTCCCATGGCCTCTGTCTCTTTTCTTGTGAAGTTAAGCATTTTAACTATTCAGGTATATTCTGTTTTTAATTTTCTGGGAAAATCAGCATTGACTCTGTGGAGACCAGTTGGGCCATCAACAATGATAAAGCATGATCTTGGTTATTGTTTATTGCAGGGGTCAGCAAAGCATTTCTGTAAAGGGCCAGATACTGAATTATTTTTGGCTATGTGATCATGGCTCAACTGTGCTGTTGTAGCACAAAAGCCATAAGTGAAAGGGTCACTTCCAATGCAACTTGATAACATTTTTTCTTTTTTTAACTTAATCCCCCCCCCCCCCCCCAATTAAGGAACAGAGACCTAGAGGGAGGATTTGGTGGTCTTTTGGATCAGGTGTGATAGGACGAGCTACACTGGATACTAGAGCTCCTGTGTAAGCGTGTGAGCTCAGGTCATTCACTTCTCTGGTCCTAAGCTTCTATACCGCCAAACACAAGGGCAAAAAAGTGACTTTCTGTGAGCATACACCATTGGAAGTCCTCACTATCAACTTTACTTCTCATCATGGCTCTACAAGGCAATCAGTCTTCTGCTTTGCTGCCCCTGAGAACCCACTGGGGAGCTTGTGAATGTCCCTGTGTCCACATCCCGGCCCTTACTGTTACATCAGAACTAGGGCAGGGGCTGGGAATCAGCATTTAGAAAGCCTCAGAGCTGCATACCTTGGGCCACCAAATTTAAGAAGCAGTGTCGTCGTCAGGAAGGTATCCTGATCTCTGTTGTCTAGAGTTCACAGTGGCAAGATTGCCAAAGGATTCACAGCAAAAAAACGGGAAAGCATGATTCGAAGGTCGCTAAAATTTCATCAACCACCACGGAAGATCGGAATTGTGAGCCAGTGAAAACACCAAGATGTATTTATGTATTTTATAAACACTGCAGTACAATATATATTACTGTCATCATCACCATTGTCATTGTTATTATTACTAGGTACTTGCTGCAGTTGGTGAGTTAGTTGTCTGTGTTGCATAACGTATTAGTACAAACTGAGTGGCTTAAACCAACACCCATTTGTTATCTCATACGTTCTGTGGGTCAGAAGTCCGGGAAAGGCTTACCTGGGCTCTCTACTGAGGGTCTGACAGGGTCTCACTTTCCAGTCAAGGTGTTAGCTGGGTTGTGTTTTCATCTGGAGACTGGACTACGGAAGGATCTTTTTCCACAGTCTCTCAAGCTTTTCGTAGAATTCTTTTCTTTGTAGAATTAATGAGATACTCATGACATCTTGTTTCCTTAAGGTTAGCAAAAAAGCATCACTGTAGCTACAAGTCTCTGCTTTCAGGGAAAGTTATAGAGTTCTTTACAGGGCTCACCAGATTAGGTGAGGCCCACCAATGATGACTTCCTTTTTTTTTTTTTTTAAGTAGACTTTATTTTTTAGGGGCGCCTGGGTGGCTCAGTGGGTTAAAGCCTCTGCCTTCAGGTCACGTCATGATCTCAGGGTCCTGGGATTGAGCCCCGCATCAGGCTCTTTGCTCAGCAGGGATGCCTGCCTCTCTGCCTACTTGTGATCTCTCTGTCAAATAAATAAATAAAATATTAAAAAAATAGACTTTATTTTTTAGAGAAATTTGAAGTATATAGCAAAAATGAGGGGGATAGTACAGAGATTTCCTGTGTGCCCACTGTCTCCACACATGCATAGCCTCTCCTGTGTTACTTTTGCCAACATTCCACAGCAGAATGATACTTTTGTTACAATGAACCTACCCTGACATGTTACTATCACCAAAAGTCCATAGTTTATGTTAGAGTTCACTCTTGTACATTCTGCGGATCCTGACAAATGTATAATGACATGTATCCACCATTAAGTATCATGCAGAATAGTTTTACTACCCTAAAAATCCTCTGTGCGTTTCATCTTTCCCTCTCCCCTATGCCCTTGGAATCACAGGTCTTTGTATGTCTCCTTTATTTTGTCTTTTCTGGAATGCCATATAGTTGGAATCATACAGTATGTCGCCTTTTTAGATTGACTTCTTTCATCTGGTAATGTGCATTTATGATTCCTCCGTATCTTTTCATGGTTTGATTATCTTATCTCCCTTTTTATTAACTCAAAGTCAACAGATTAAGGACTTTTTAATCTTGCAATTTCCCTTCGCCTTTGCCATATAACATAACATAATCATGGGAATGATATCCTATGTGGATATCAGGGGGAGGGCATTATATAGACTGTACAAAAGGGCAGTGGGAGCCTTGGGGGCCCTCTTAGAATTCTGTCTTCTCCCCTTGGGAAGCAGAGCAAGCCAGGACAGGCAGCACTTTCCAGAATGGAAGCCCACAGGAGCTCTGCTCTAACTGTAGATGCAGTTTTTTTTTTTTAAAGATTTTATTTATTTATTTATTAGGAAAGAGAGAGAGTGAGAGAGAGCATGAGAAGGGAGAAGGTCAGAGTGAGAAGCAGACTCCCCGTGGAGCTGGGAGCCCGATGTGGGACTCGGTCCCGGGACTCCAGGATCATGACCTGAGCCGAAGGCAGTCGCTCAACCAACTGCGCCACCCAGGGGCCCCAGTAGATGCAGTTCTTGAACCATCAGTGGCTCTAACCCTGTACGCAGCTCACGAGCCAACCCACAGGGCTCCACCAGTCACTCCATTACTCTGCAGAGAGCACCGGCACCTGACCAGTGTTGGGATCTGAAGCACCCTTGACGCAGTGGTTTCTCTTTTAACCTATTTAAGGGGCAACATAAGCATGGCACAGTTTTCCAGTTCAGAAAAGGGAGAAACCCCAAGTCCTTTTTAGTGGGTGGTCAGCGCAGTGAACCACTTTGGGCAAAGTGGAAGGAAAAAGTGCCTGTAGCAGAAGGAAGAGTGAGGAGAGGGACAGTGCAGGAGCAGTTCTGTCCTAACCACATGTTCGTTTGGTTGGTGGAAGATGTTCCTGTTGAAACACATGCTGCTTGGACAAGGTTGGGTGTAGGTGTCCACTCCCTTGAGATGATGTCAGGGTGAGAGCATGACTGGTAGCAACTACCCGTATACTTGACCGTCGTGACTGAAACTTGAATAGTCACCATCACTAACAGCTGGGTTTGGGACCCCTTAGAGAGTGGTGGTGATGGCAGGCCATGGAGACCCGGAGGAGAGCAGAGGAAGTAGAATCGTTTTATAAGGCCCGTGTGGATTTTATCTTTGCCAGTAGCTTCCCATTTTGTCCAGTCAGTGAATCCATTCTCCAAGGTGGCAGTGATGTGCAAAAGGTTTCTTTTCCCTAATCCAAAGGGCACAAGTGCCAGAGACCCTCCTGCACGATCACATTCATTTGTATGTGTTCTCAGAAAGTGCCCTTCTCTCTGCACTGGGCAGTACTCTGTCAGATCTGCCTAAAGTGAGGGCACAGCATTCAGGGCATCTTGGATGCCGGGCGGAATGCCAGGGCTCGGGGGAGCTCTGTCCTCTGGGGGCGGGCTCTACATGGGTTGAGGACCCTGGGCACGGAGATGAACAAAGGCTAAGGGAACAGAGGGGAAGGAGCATTGAACACCACTGGGGAGATGCGGGACCGTGTTCTATTTAGTATCTCTTTGGCCACCTGCTGCTGTTTCCCAGTGGGGATCGCGCGTAGGTGTCGGCTCTACAACCCTACGGAGCAGAAAGCAGTCAACAAGTCGAACTCAAGACCCCCGATGAGAATCTGGTTTCCTGTGCCATGAGTTCATTTAGCAGCTTCGGTCTTTGGCCTTGCGGAGCACTTTCTGTGGTAATGAGCGTTTAGGGGGTAGAGATTGATGGAAGGATCTGGAAATCACGTTTTCCAGCTTAAGAACCACTTGAAGAAATCCTTTAACACATGGTAAGGTCAGGGGTTGGCAAACTGCAGCCCTTCCTCTTGCCTTCTGTGGTACGGCCCACAGCCCAAGAATGGATTTGGCATTTTGAAATGGTTGAAGAAAATGGAAGGAAAATATTATATAAAAATTGTATGTGAAAATAATATAAAAGTGAGACTTTATTGTCCAAAAATAAAGTTTAATTGGCACCCAGCCGCACCCACTCATTTTTCTATATCGTCCATGGCTGCGTTGGAAGAGCAGCGGCGGGGGTGAGTAGTAGCTACAGGGACAGTGTAACCTGCGGAGCCTGAAATATTTACGGTCTGGCCCTTTCCAGAATAACCTCTGCCCTAGATCATGGGGTCCCGTGAGTGGAACCAAAACATACACAACTTGTAAAGTAAGTGCCGATCTGTAAGATAAGCAGAACACCACCAACCTCCGCGGTAAATGTGGCTCACGAAGCCTGGCGGGAACTGATGATACGAAGAGTGGCAGGAGGCTGGGAAGTGGGACTGTGTTTAAAGTAAAATCGATTTCAACGTTTACATCGACCAGTGCCAATTCAAGTATACAGAAGAAAACAAACAAAACCCTAACGTTTGTCCTTCTGGCAAGAATTCAGGGTAATCGGGGCCATTGGATGTGTTATCTGATCCCTCGCAAGCGTGCTTCTTCTGGAAAACTCTATGGAGATGATAAAAGGGGCCCACGAGTCTGAAAGGAAAACTGGTGTTCAGTTTCACCCTGAAAACAAATCGGCCTGGGTGCTGCCCCATTAGAACATCAAAGATCTGTTTTTCTTTCCTTTTCCTCGAACACTGCTGCCTTTGTATCTTGATCAATCTGTTTGCACCGTGGTTTACTCATGTGATCAGAATATTTATTGATCACCCCCTATTCGTCAAGCACTGCTCCCAGCACTTGCAGTTTACCCAGGAACAGTTCAAATTCGTGTCCTTATGGAGCTTATAGTCTAGCAGGGAAATCCGAAAAATCCACAAGCTATGATTATGTGACTTGTGCCTTTTTACAAATAACAATAAACTGCAAGGCGTGTTAGGTAGTAAAGAGAGACAAGAAAAAAAGTTACGTGGGTGAGGAGTACAGCGCGTGCACGTACAGGCTGGGCGATGTTGCAATTTTAGACAAACGGTCAGTGGTGATGGGAGGCTCATGAGAGAGGTCCTTACTAGTTGGCCTGAATGATCAATGCTGGCATCAGTAAACATCTGAGAGTATCTGAGTCTCCCCAGGTAGGCCAGCAACTAGCTCAACGACATACGAAAAATCGGATGGTGTGGTAAGTTCAGAAAGCACTGGAAAAGCTCTCTAATTTCTACCCCACTGACTTCATATTGAAGATAATTCTACAGCCTACTGCAAACATAACTTGTGAATCAGTGTGACTGAATGAATCCAGGCCGCATTAAAAGACCAATGAGGGCGTCTGGGTGGCTCAGTTGTTGGGCAACTGCCTTCGGCTCAGGTCATGATCCTGGAGTCATTGGATCGAGTCCCGCATCGGGCTGGGCTCCCTCCTCCGCGGGGAGTCTGCTTCTCCGTCTGACCTCTTCCTCTCATGCTTCCTCTCTCTCATTCTCTCTCTCTCAAATAAATAAATAAAATCTTTTAAAAAAATAATAATTAAAAAAAAAAAAAGACCAATGAACCGGACACAACTTGGTGTGAGATCTATTTCTCCATTCTGTGCTGCTGTCTGATGGTGGAGACGGTCCTTGGGTCCTCTGGGAGCTCTCATTCTCCTGGCCCCAGCAGACCTTGCCTGAAACGTAGGTTTTCAAAGATCTAGAACCTCCTCCAAATGGGATTTAGAACCCTTTGAATAAGCAGGTCCAGTAAACAACTGTGAAACGCTGCAAAATTGAGCTTTCTTAAGTGCTTTGCGTTCACTTGTTTTGTAGTGAGTAGTAGATGTCATCATCAGATGACAGATGTGAAGTAACAGATCAAATTAAGGTTCGGTTAGCTTTGTCCCTGTTCTAGAAGTAATTTTCTGAGTTTACATTCTCAGTTTCATTGCTTGGAATCGCTTTGAATATGTGAAATGTGTATTGATGTACACACATAAACCTATCTATATAAATATAATGATATGTTAAAAACACAAGATAAAAGTATTCTTCAGGTATTATATGTATATAATGTTACATATAATTACATCTGCATGTTATCCAGTGACATCCAGATAACTAGATAATTTATTTGTGATATATCTGTTTTCAACTAGATACGTAGAAATATCATATACGATGTGTAACTGCATATCAAAATATGTTTTTATTAGATACAAGGGGATGGAGTAGTTATAGAATGAGGTTATATTTATGAGAAGTGTCTCCCTGGTTTGTTTTGGAAAGATTTTTTTTTTAAGATTTTATTCATTTATTTGAGAGAGAGAGAGCGAGAGAGAGCATGAGAGGGGAGAAGGTCAGAGGGAGAAGCAGCCTCCCCGTGGAGCTGGGATCCCGATGTGGGGCTCGATCCCAGGACTCCAGGACCATGACCTGAGCCGAAGGCAGTCGTTTAACCAACTGAGCCACCCAGGCGCCCTGGAAAGATTTTTTTAAAGCTGAGCAGGGAACTAGAATTTAATTTATTTCTGGGAAGGAGTTGATGTAATTTGACTAAAAAATAAACAGACTTTCCCATTGGGTATGAAATATAATTTGTAATGTAAATTTTGGAGAAAATGGTTATTTTTCTTTTCTAGGAACCTAAACAATTTTTATAGGGGCTCTCTGTTCTCTTTGGAAAGTTAATAGAGATAACACAGTCATCCAAAGGAAAGATAAAGTTCAAAACAAGCCAGTTGCACGGATAAAAATATCCCCCTAAGAGGTGGCAGAGGTGGCCTGGGAGGGGCTTCCAAATCTGACTAAGTTCTCCTTCCTGATGTTCACTGGTGTCTTTGTACAAATAACAAAGGGCAGAGAGCCCTTGTGGAACTCTTGGCTCTAGGCTGAAAAACAAAACTTAAAGATAGATAAAAGTATCTTAAACTGGATGAAATCTCTCTTTTTAGTAAGTACTATTTGTGTGTGATACTGTGTCTAAAATTTAAAACTTTTAGTATCAGACGTAGAGGTAATTGATTTTATCCTCCTAACTTCACTGAAAATGAAAACCATCTGAAAATTTCCCAGCTCTTTTCCAGTTATTATCTCTGTATTTATTTCCTTCTCCCCAAGTCTCTCAGTGATGATAGCCTAGAGTTATTTTGGGGAGACTTGTCCCTGTCCCTCCCTGCCCAGAGATCACGATGTTATGGTCTGGGATGTGGCATAGGCATCCGGATTTTTACCCTGCCTGCCAGGACCCTGACATTCTGGCATTCTCCCTTTGTAGGAGAATTACAGGCATCCGTGGCTTCTCAGGGCCTCAGCAAAATGCACTTAATCTTTGTGATTCTCACCCCATCAATTAAAAGAAGTGACTCCCTTGACTCAAATGACAAAGCGGTCAGTGCCGGAGTTAATTGGAGCCTTACAACCTTGAACATGTACTCTTTGGGCATTTCTTTTCTATGGAGAACCCAAGATTAGATAAAGCTATGGAATGCACATCTGTAATGCAAGGGTTGAGAGACAGAGATGATGGGGGAATTGTATTTACTGTTTCCTTCCCTTTCAGCTTCAGGTTTAGGTACCTGGCTACCTCTGATAGCCAGGGAGAGAAGCTAGGCACCCAGGACATCCCTAGGGTGCTGCTGGCATTGCCCAGAATATTGCTAGGGAGTTGGATGGAGTGGGGACCACCTTCTCCCTGTCCCAGTTGCTGTGGGGCAGATACGAAAATGGGCTTGAAATTTAGAAAACAGTGTGGAGATAACTCAGAAAATTAAAAATAGAGCTACCCTATGACCCTGCAATTGCACTACTGGGTATTTACCCCCAAAGAAGCAGATGCAGTACAGAGAAGGGCCACATGTACCCCAATGTTCATAGCAGCAATGGCCACAATCGCCAAACCGTGGAAAGAACCAAAATGCCCTTCAACAGATGAGTGGATAAGGAAGATGTGGTCCATATATACAATGGAATATTATGCCTCCATCAGAAAGGATGAATGTCCAACTTTTGTATCAACATGGACGGGACTAGAAGAGATTATGCGGAGTGAAATAAGTCAAGCGGAGAGAGTCATTTATCTTATGGTCTCACTTACATGTGGAGCATA
>CM052801.1:4382508-4404321 GCA_028533885.1 Nasua narica | reverse complement strand
ATCAGAAAGGATGAATGTCCAACTTTTGTATCAACATGGACGGGACTAGAAGAGATTATGCGGAGTGAAATAAGTCAAGCGGAGAGAGTCATTTATCTTATGGTCTCACTTACATGTGGAGCATAAGGAAAATCATGGAGGGCATTGTAAGAAGGAAGGGAAGGGTGAATGGGGGGAAATCGGAGGGGGCGATGAACCATGAGAGACTGCGGACTCTGAGCAACAAACTGAGGGTTTTGGAGGGGAGGGGGTGGGGGGTTGGGCGAGCCTGGTGGTGGGTATCGAGAAGGGCACGTACTGCGTGGAGTACTGGGTATGGTGCAGGAACAATGAATCTTGTAACACTGAAAAAATAAAAAAAAAAAAAAAAAAAGAGAGAAAAGAAAATGGGCTCGAGCAGCAGATAACTCAGCCAGACAGTAGAAAGGCCATCTTCAAAAAGATGGAACCAAAAAAAAAAAAAATCGAACCTATGTCTTCACTTTCGCATATCCAGTGTAAAGAGATGCTGAGAGTCTCTGCCCCTGTGTAACAAGACTTCAGTGAACTCACAAATGAAAGCACTTAACAGGGTGTGGGTCATATAGTAATCGCTCAATAAATGCACAGATTATTACTATTTTGGTACAACCCTTTATTGTTTTGGGCAGAGACATAGCTTCTTTTAGGATGTCAAGATTCTCTTTTTTTCTCTTTCAGAGGAAGGTGAGTTATGGAGATGAAACAAAAAACACGTACAAGTGAAGTGTAGGTATTAATTGGGGCAAGAGATCCTCAGAGAATTACTTCAAACAGAGCTCCGTAGACAATTGAAAGTGGTAGTAGCATCACCCCTTCATGAGAGTGTTCCGGCCCTCACTCTGGTGTTTCTCGAACGGTCAACTTTGTACTTGTCCTTTCTTTCCTTCTCAAGCTCACACTTACCATCCTTTCTCTTGATGGCTTTTCCTCCAGGGCTAAGACATTACCCAAGATCTTTTGTTTTGCGGTAGTCTCTTGCACATTTAGTACTTCTTTAACCATGTTTTTTCTTCCCTCTTAATTACTCTGTTAAATTGAGTCCCCTCTCCTGAATCCATTTCTCTCTAAGTTCCTGAACTTAGACAGGAAATGTTCTGTCCATCTTTCATAGCATACACAAACTTCAAGTGCAGATTTAGGCATGCCGTGATCATCGGTCCATGAATAGCCTTCACTTTGTTTTTATTCCATTCACTAAATAATATATTGAGCAGCCACTGAACCCAAGACGTAGGATATTGTTTATCAATTACACCACCTGTACTTTATCTTTTCTGTGTCCTTGCCTTCACAGTACCCAAAAGTCTGACGTTTGCATTTTTATTCCCGTGCTTTGGCTTTCTTGCTGTTTTTTAAAATTTTTTAAATTTAAAATTTTTATTTTATTGAGCCATTTAGGAGAGGGAGAGTGCGTGGGAGAGAGAGCTTGAGTGGGGTGGGGGGGTGTAGGGCAGAGGGAGTGGGAGAAGCAGGCTCTCCACTGAGCAGGGAACTCAACATGGGGCTTGATCCCGGGACCCTGGGATCATCTCCTGAGCCAAAGGCAGACGCTAAACTGACTGAGCCATCCGGGCGCTACATTCTTCCTGCTTTTATCACATACACGTGTATACCTAAATAATATGTAGTTTACTTCTGCTATTTTTTTTTTTGTATTTCATACAAAGAATATCATATGGGAACTTGCTTTTTTCACTCAATGTTTATTTCTAAGGTTTTTCTAAGATGTAGTTCATTCCGATTGACTCCCATAAAGATATTGCAGTAGGGAGCTGTGTCGTGATGATTTATCTATTCTCCTGTCTTAGGCATCAGAGTCTTTAGCCTTTTGCTTTTATAAACAGTGCTGCTGGGGATATATTCTCAGTCATGAACCTAGCACACATGTGTAAAGCTACTCTTGGATTACAGCCCAGCATGCAATAGCTGGTTGAATGATGGCACCAAATTGTTTTCCAAAGACCTGACACCACTTTATAGGCTTATTAGCTAGGTGTTTCTCCCTTCTGATCCTTCGTAATGGAGGGATAGGCTCCTCTCCTAAGTCAGATAATACTCACTACCGCTGCTTGGATTCCCCTTTCCCCAACCATATCCACCGCTTCGGACACACACTGCATTCTCTGTACTCACAATGACCTTGTAAGGCAGATATCATTCATATTTTGCAAAGAGGGAAGGTAGAGCTAACGGATGAAATGTAAGGAAAAGTTGACCCAGAATAAATAGATCCCAAACTTTAGGCCAGTTCTGATCCTTTAAGGAAGACAGAAGGACATTTTCAGGATTTCAGGTCAACATTGTGCAGAATCACTTTTCTTATCTTTCTGAATATTCATTTTGATGTCTGCCTTTCTGGAATCGCAAGATTTGATGGGTAGAAGTAACTGGGCTGGTTTTAAGGAGAAAGCACATCTGTAGCTAGCTAGGTAACTGGTCAAGAAATCACTGCAGTTGTGTTTCTAGGTTTCCCCCAACTGTTTCACTTTCAGGTAGTGGTAAAGGCCTGGAGTGGAGGACAGGAATGCATGAATTATGTATGGATGGATGTCTTAACCTGAATGGGTCCTCCATTTTATAATGAAACCCATTTGGACACCTACTTGATTTCTAAGCCACCCGTTATGCTGTATGTATTTTTCCAGAGTTATTTTTAGGCTGTCAGGATCATTTCCTGATGTGTGTGATGTGCTCTACAAGATGGTCAAGTAAAATAGTCTCACTCTGCCTATCTGTTAGTAGCAAATCCAGGAGAGACTTGCTCTGCTTCATATCTGGAGTCTGTCAACCAGAATAAGAACTTGACTATGAAAAATTGTAGACTGGTCCTGCCTTAATACATATTTAAAGTCTATTGTCCGTTAAAAGAGCAATACCTCAGTGTTATGGTCAAAACGATGGGAAAAAAAAAAAAAAGACAACAGTAAGAACGGGGTAACATAATCACTTGTTTTTTGTTACCGGTACTCAAAGACATTGACTACTGACATTTTAGTGACTCTCTTTCCAGTCTTTTTTTAAATCTAAAATCTAAGATTGTCATGACAGGAAATATAGAATTCTGTATCCTGTACTTAATGCAGTGCATTTCTCCATTTTTTACATATTCTCTTAAATGCCGCACTTAATGGCAGCATAATTTCCCAAATAATTTCTTCTACCTTTCCCCTTAATATTTCCTTCTTTTTGGTCTGCTTCAAGGATTTAGTAAATTATGGCCCATGAAATTAATGCATTTAAGTAGGATCTTGGATAATATTGTCTATTTTTGTGATCTGAATGCATCGTACATGGTACTAGAAATGAAAGGTAGTTAATTAGTAACATGAATGTGGACATGGTGGGTTTTTTAGTGTAGGGCCCACCCAACTCAGAGCAGCGGTTCTCAGACATGTGCATCGGCTTCACCGGGGAAGTTTGTGAAGACAGATGCCTGGGCACTATCCACAGTAGCCAAACTATGTAAGGAGCCCAGATGTCCACTGATAGATGAATGGATAAAGGAGATGTGGTGTATATAGAGAATGGAATATTCATTAGCCCTCAGAAAGAATGAAATCTTGCCATTTGCAATGATGTGGTTGGAACTCGAGTGTATTATGTTAAGTGAGATAAGTCACAGAAAGATATATGATTTCACTCATGTGGAACTTAGAAACAAAACAGATGAATATAGGGGAAAGGAAGGAAAAATAAGATTAAAAAAAAGAGGGAGATAAACCATAAGAGACTTGTAAATATAGAGAACAAAATGAGGGTTGCTAGAGGGGAGGGTTGCGAGAGGGTGGGGGGCCAGGGTAACTGGGAGATGGGCATTAAGGAGGGCCCTTGATGGAATGAGCACCGGGTGATGTGAGTGATGAATCACTGGATTCTGCTCCTGAAACCAGTGTTGCACTGTTTGTTAACTCACGTGAATTTAAATAAAAACAAAACAAAAAAACCCCAGCCAGATGCCTGGCACCCCCTCCCACTGACCCTCTAGGTCTGTGGTGTGGGACCTGTGCTTATGCATTTCGAGCAACCTTCCAGCTTGTATGGCTGCAGCCGGCCCATTACATTGGTCTCATACACAAAACGGTGTCTTCTGATTTATGGTAATCATTTTTACACACTCATCTAACTGCTGTGGGTGATAAATGAAGGCAAAGAAGTTAGTAAACCCCATGCAAAGGACTCAGACCTCCCTGGTCGTTACATGGCATTTATTATGGGAGAGATCATGTTAATATATAGTTTACTTAACATTGAAAATTGAAGCTAAACTTTCAGGTCTCTTTCGATCCCATTTTCTGGCTTCACTGTGAAGAGAGAGGGTCAAGATAAAGCTTTTTCTCAATTGTTTCTCCCTCCACCCCCCAAATCAATGATTACTTTTTTGCCATCACCTATTGGAGTTCTTGGCCATTTCTTTGAAATGTTTTCTTGGACGTCCCACTGAGCAGAAGGCAGAAAGTCCTTTAAGGTCTCTCCTGTGGAGCATCTGGGCCTCCTTGCTTAACTGCATGCGCAAACTTGGGGATTATGCAGCAGCGAATTGGAAGCTGGGTGTGGACGATGCCCGTTCCCCTAGCAGCAGCTGTGGGCTCAAGAAAATGAAAAACAATATTTCCTAAATGAATTATGCAAATATGATGTGGATTTTGGGGGTGGAGTCCGATTGTCTCCAAAACCAGAATGCAAATTGCTTGTTTGTGCACAGTCCTTTTCTGTTCTGGGCACAGTTGCCTTCTTAGTACAAAATGTGCTACTGGTGACTTAGCCTGCACTTCCACGAACAAACCCGTGATCCGCAAATACCATGTTCCAAGTGTTCTTTATAGTGTGTTCTCTCCTATGGTCGGATGTGGGCTGCGTCCATGGAGGAGTGATATTTTCCAAGACCCCTGAGGGTATGAAAACTGTGGGCAGCTTCCCACTCTACTTACACATCCTCTTTTATGTTTTCAGGCAGTAAGCCCCATGGAACTGAACATAATTATTTTTTATTTTGTCTTCATCACACAAGGGGTTCTTTCAGTAAAACGACTTCCAGTCTGATGGGGCAGAATGGATCTTTTTGCTCCCCTTGAGTTTTATGGGCCTGAATGACAAAATAACCCCTTACGAAACAGTCATTTTGTTTTTTTGAGACAAATTTTGTGGACCCCTCCATTTAGCACGGGCTCACTATGAAAATGCAAAGGGAAAATTCAGCCCTGCCTATTTTGGACTAGCTTGGAATATTATAATGTCCTTGGAGACCGAGTAGCCAGTGGAAAAGCTCTCTCTCCGGGGGAACACAGATTTCATTTGAAGAAAGAGGGGAAGGAAGGTTGCATCCTGGCTCTTTTGAGATTCTAGGATTATCCCTACCAAAAAAAAGTAGTTTCCCTAGCAACAGGAGATAAGAGAAAATGCTCATAAATTTCCCCCACCTACTCATTTAAAAAAATGCAGTGAAGCAGATGGTTTGGATAATGCAGGTATTCCAGAGTCTAATTTACTCAGTGTCGATAGAAGGAGCATAAATATTGACATGTTTGTGCTCTGCAGTTTGCAGAACTGCAGCCTGACAACTCTTTCAAAGATGAGAGCTTTCCAAAGATCCAGCCTCTCTATCAATAATCCAAACGGGATGTTGGCAAAGAGAAAGCATCAGAAGACCAAAATCCCTTGGCGTATGCAAAGGGGATGGATAGGCAGGGCAGAACATTCAGCACGGTTGGGCAACACAAGCTAAAAGAAAGCAAGGCTGTCAGAAGTATAGCTTGAAAGAAACGGAGATGCACGGTTCAGAATTGTAAACCTTTGAGGAACGGCAAGAAATCTTTACAAAACCCATTTGTTTAATGGGGCCGTTCAGTGTCGTGTCAGACAGTGTCCCCTGCTTTCAGATGATGTTGCTTATTGAGGCTCTGTCTCCGTATTTCACCACCGTGGTGGTTTTTCTTGGCCAAACCCTGCCGAGTTGCATTTCTTGGCTTCACAGCAGATGCTGCCTCTCACATGTCTGTAGAGACGTATGAGAAGGCAGGAGAGCTTCCGGTCTCAGGTGGGAAAGGGCGAATAGATGAACATGTCTACTGATAGAAATGGAAAGACTCTTCGTTCCTTGCATTGTAAATTATTAAAAATGATTTCTGGCCTGTGTTTGTGCAGAATGAAAATTTTGGTTCCTTTAATATTTATTTGGTGCTTATAACCTACATTTATGCTGTGCTCAAATATGTGATATATGGATAAACTGTTTTAAATGAAGCAAGAAAATAAGTCAAGTTTGGAAATTTTAAAATGAAATTTTTTTATCTCTGTCTTTGTCTCTCTCTCTGTCATTTCTTTTTATTTATGGAAATGGTATATCCACCTGGATCATATATATCTCTGAGGTATACAGATTTTGGGGGACCTGGGTGGCTCAGTCCGTTGACTGTCTGACTCTTGATTTTTACTCAAGTCATGATCTCACGGTCATGAGGTTGATCCCACATCAGGTTCTGTGCTTGGCGTGGAGTCTCCTTGGATTCTCTATCTCCCTCTCCCTCTCCTTCTCCCTGCTTGCTCTCCCTCTCACTTTCTCTCAAATAAATAACTTTTTTTTTTTTTAAAGATTTTATTTACAGGAGAGAGAGAGTGAGAGAGAGCGAGCGCAAGTGAGCACGAGCAGGGTGAGGGGCAGAGGGAGAAAGAGGCTTCCCACCGACCTGGGAGCCCCACATGGGGCTCAATTCCAGGACCCTGTGATCATGACGGAAACCGAAGGCCGACTCTTAACCATCTGAGCCACCCAGGTGCCCTAAATAAGTAAAACCTTAAAGAAAAAAAGGTATACAGATTTATTTTTCCTTCATATGCATTAAAGATAATACACTTAAACCCATTCTTTTTTATTGCAGATAAACGCTGAAGGGTGATGTCAGATAATCCTTTGTAATGAAATAGATAAGATAATTTGGCAGGCAAAGTGTCTCTGTTTCAGTTACCCCAAATACAGTGGCTTTTTGTTTGTTTGTTTTTAGCTGAAATTCCTGGTGTTTGGTGAATACAGGGGGGCTTTGGCTGAGATTTGCTGCTTCTGGAGGAGTTCCAGATGATCGTCAAGTGTGACCAATAAACACAATTTAATTCCCTCTCTTTAAGAAAGAGTTGAATGTAGGCTGATAGTTACGTCAAAAATGTGTCAGCTTTCCATTTTATGAGGGCTGTGAAGTTCGTCACTGCCTCTCAAAGGATTCGTGCCTTCTCCCTCATCGTGGGCACATCCTCAGGAGATGCGCACTTTGGGTCCCCCCTGCAGGCCCTGCTCTGTCATTTGGCTCTGATCAATCATGCTGGTTTATTAGGCAGGATGATTAAAGTGGTAGAGAGCATGGAAAAATAATCCTCCAGATGGCGAGCTTTCCAGTCCACATTCATGAAGGCTTTTGGGAAGCCTCCAACTTTTATTTTATTGTTTAAGGGATCAACATGTATTACTTTATGGATGAGATGAGACTTTGGACTGAAGGTAAACTAATTTCCTGCAACTCTTAGCGGCCACAATGGATGGTTGAGGGCATCGGGATTGCCCTAAAATCTCTTTAAATTGATAGCTAATGGATGGTTGCTTTTTGGCTGTGAACAAATTAATGCATCAAAAATGTGATTTATATTTGCAGCTTGGATTTTGGGACACTCATATAATAGGCCTCATGTTAGATAGATATTCATGCTGGCATGTAAATTTTAAGCTATTGTGTATACCTCCCTGGGATAGTGTTGTCCCAGGATGAGAATATAAATGCAAAATGGTTGTGTGGCAAGGATTTAGTTGTTCAGGCTAAAGATGTGCATTTACATAAATGGGGCCTCTGAAAATCATTTTCCAATATATGTGTTTTTGTTTCCATTCAGAGATATGTGGCTTGCTTGACTATTTTAAGTGTCTTCCAGCAGTGACTTTTGATGCACTTTTGAAATAGGATGGCCAAAAAATTCACCTGAAAGATGTTTGAGCCCATGTCATTCCATGGAGGCAGGTAATAATTAGAGGAATTTGGGCCAGTGTTATTTGAACAAGCCTTTCAGAAATTATCAGGAAGGAAGGAATCAAGGTCGTGATGAATTGCATGAGTCACTTCTTTTTCAGGTTTGCTTTTATAATATCCTATTTTAAATAGATGGCAAATACTGATTTACGACCCAGTCAATATTTCAGATTAGAGGTCCTCATTTAGAATCTAGCTCTGACAGGGAGTTATGCTCCTCTCCTGGACTCCTGTGTGCCTCTATCACTTTTGTTCCCTCCTGTATCACTTTTTTTTTTTTTAAGATTTTTTTTTTTATTTATTAGGAAAGAGAGAGAGTGAGAGAGAGCATGAGAAGGGAGAAGGTCAGAGTGAGAAGCGGACTCCCCATGGAGCTGGGAGCCCGAAGTGGGACTCGATCCCGGGACTCCGGGATCATGACCTGAGCCGAAGGCAGTCGCTCAACCAACTGCGCCACCCAGGGGCCCCCTGTATCACTTTTTAAACTTTTACAGAGATGTGTCCATATTCTTTGAAATTGCATGTCCCCGTCCTGATTGTTCCCTTACCTATCCAATTTCCTATTTAAGTTGGACGTTCTTATGAGCTCATTGCCTCGGTGCACAAAGTGGAAAAGAACTGGAAGGTTTCTTCTTGGCTTTGGTTTCCAGGAGCCAAAGATCCTCGCAAAAATAGAGGACTCTTTCTAGACAGAAAATTTGGGAAAGTTTGTGGGTTGAGGAGAGACAGTTCTTCCAAGAAACTAGAAAATATTTGCTGGGGCCCCGGGCGGGGGTGGGGGGAGAAGAGGAGGTGGGTGCAGAAGTCCTTTTCAGGAGGGGCCCGTCCCTGACTGCCCAGACTCCAGATGGCTGAGTGGGGACACCTGAGGGGGGACCCTTTGGTGACCTGCCAACATCAAGAACAAGAACATCTGGAAAACACTTCCTTCAGGTATAGCTGTTACAGGGTCTCCAGGCAAGGTCTGGGCAGCTTCTGGGATCCCGGAGTGCTAGAGGAATTTGGGGACTCGTTCAGGCTTGGGGACATGTTTAGCTGCTTCAGGTCAATATCCCCCTCCTCTGTGTCAGAGCCCCACTCTTTTCTCATTAGAACTCTGACTCTGACTTAGAAGTCAGGGTGTATGTTCAGTGTCTTATGCACGCCTGCCATTCGAAAAACGAAAACCTGGGCCTTCTTTTCAGTAGAGTCTGCCTTGTGGTTGCTGCGAATGTGTCCTAAATTGGTAGATAGCTACCCTGAACATATTTTTTGCAAAGCTTCTATTACCATCCAGAGAAGTTCCCCTGTACTTACTCCTTGTCACCATTGTTGTCACCTCTCTGAACCTCACCTTCCACCGATGCCTCCTCTCTATTAACCACAGGTGCTGTGTGGATAGCTGTGATACCCATCCGTGCCAGGAACAGTCACTGTCCTGTGAATGACCAGTGATCAGGCCCCTGTTTCTGTCACACTATCCTGACGGTCTGCTTTCTGGGCTCACTTTTGGTACCAAGCATCTTTGGTCAGATTCTCTGGGAAGCAGACATGGAGCAAATAGCTGAGGAGAAATATTTTGTTAGGAGAGAAATCCTAGGGGCACAGAGATAAGGGGAAGTGGAATGTGGGGGCAGAATAGTGGCCTCCCCAAAGGTGTCCTGCAACTGTGAATATGTTTGCCTTACATGGCAAAGGGGAATGAAGGAATGCAGCATGAGGTAAGGCAAAGCCTGTCTCCCAGGAAGTGATCCTGAGGCTTTCCCCGACCCCCCATGTTGGTCACTGCAGTGGTGGCTAGGCCAGTAAGTGGCTGACAGCCTCAAGGACAGATGAGGCCAAGAGGACCTGAGGAGGTGGATACATAAGACATGCCATTTGTGTCAGGAAGAGGAACGGGAAGAAGATATTAGATATTTTAGGGCAGGTCTGGAATAAGCGATGTTGATCTTGGGTCCCCCCAGGAAGGTTTTCACAAGCATGTACTTCAGGGAAGAACAATCATGGCTGTCTTTAAAAATACCTTCTTTTTTGGAGAATTCTTTTCGTTTTGAAATTGCTTTTATATTTACAGCCTGTCCCTACCCCATAAATACTGGTGTGGCAGGGATGCGGTGGAGCCGTGTTTTTCAGACGTTCTGCTGTGTTCTTTTTCTCCATCTTGTCTTCCTTTACCTGGTGATTTAGTTGTAGCTCTGGCTGTATCCCCAGGGAGCTGAATCATGGGGTGCCTTCCCTAACATCTCTTCTCATCTTCTGGAGGCAGGACCTTCGTGTTCTTCAGCATCTGCTTTACTCCAGATCTTCAGGTATTCTGTTGGATTCTGAGTTCTATATGATTGCTCTTTTTCCTTGATAATTTGGGCTGTTATCATCATCATCATCATCATCATGTTTTTTTTTTCTCTTTAGTAAGCTTTTTGCTGTAAAATGAGATATACGTGTAGAAATTGGGAAAAGTGCATACAAGATTATATGGCAAGCACCCTTCTAAATACAACACATGTCATAGAACATCAAGGGACACTAGCAGCTCCATTTTGTGTGCCCCTTCCCAATCATACCCATTCTACCCCCCACCTCCAGGTACACACTACGCTGACTTATGCAGTAATCACTTCCTTCTATTTCTGTATAGTTCTGTCCCCCAGATATGCATCCCTAGACATGATAGGTTTTGTGTACTTTTATAATTTGATGTCTTTTAAATTGCTTTGAATCTACAATTTTCTCCTCCATTCCTTTTTTCCATTGTCATTTCTTATACTTTATCTATCAAGGAATCTGGATTGTTGGACCTATTGTGTTTCCCAAAGTCTGGACGTTGCCAGTATCTTACTCATGGTCCATGCTCTGTATTTCCTGCAGCTGGATATAGAGACTTGACTAGACCCACGTTCAATCTGTTGGCAAGACTGTATGTGCTATTGAATTCTGTTCTGCAGAGCCACAGTAATATCTGACTTTGGTGGTTTGTTTTTTTTATTTTGTGATGGAAACAACTATTAATGTGCTGGGTCTGTTATAATTCATTGAAGATTGCAGAATGGTGATATTTCTAATTTTATCATTTTGTTTTTCATTTATTACTTATAGTAATATTTAAAAAAAATACCTTGTTATGGGGCATCTGGGTGGCTCAGTCGTTAAGCATCTACCTTCAGCTTAGGTCATGATCCCGGAGTCCTGGGATCGAGCCCTGCAACGGGCTCCCTGCTTGGCGAGGAGCCTGCTTCTCCCTCTCCCTCTCCCCCTGCTTGTGTTCCTTCTCTTGCTGTCTCTCTCTCTCTGTCAAAAAATAAATAAAATCTTAAAAAAAAAACCCCACCATGCTTTCATCTCTTCTCTGGTTGTCCAGAAGAATAATTCACATAGGAAGAGCAGGATAAATGCTCGATTCCTCTACTGTATCAGTTTTCAAGGTCATGCATTATTTTCTTGTGAACTCCTACTTTTAAACAGTTAGGTTTCCATCTTTTGCAATTTTTATGCTTACTGTAGTTCATGTTGTCTCATCTGTGGCCAGTGAGAGCCTCTTAATGTCGACTCCTGCCTCATCTTGACACTCCTCCCAGTCATCAATGGCTTTCTTGATATTGGCTATTATAAGATCTTTGAAGTCGTCTTGTATATTTTCTGTCCCAGGTTAGGAACCCTCTGCCTTTCAACTCAGTTATCTTTTTGTGGATAAGAGATTGTATATGTAATGTTCACCAGCAGCATCAACTTACGTTGATGTCAGATTTGGTGAATGTAAAGATCTTGGGTCATGTTTACCTTCCTTGAGTATCTTAACCATATCATTCCATTTTTTATTGGAATAAAACTTTGCTGTCAAGTCTGATAATGATCTAATTTTATTTCTATTATGGGGTCACCTTAGTTTTTTTCCTATCAACCTACAGGACTCTTCTTTTTCTTCAAAATACAGCAATTTTATAGGACAATATCTTCAGTTGGTTGTTCAGAGTCAGTATTTTCTGGGATGTTACTTGCGGTTTCAGTATGTCATTTCAAATCTTTATTGTGAAAAATGTCCTTGAATTAAGATTTTTAGTATTTGTTGCCTTGTTTTGGTTTTCTTCTTCAGGGATTCCTATTGTCAACATGTTGGATCTTCTTTGCTTTTTAAATATTTGTCATATTCTGTCTGATTCTTTTATCTCTTCAAATTTTGGGGGTTTGAAAATTTCCTTTTTATCTTTCATTTCTTACAAGTCATTATTTGTTTATTCTCTTGCATTTTTTTTCTGAAAAAAATTTTTCTTATTTGTAATTGTCTTGAGTTTTGTCATCTGTTTCTGAGAGCTTTTGTTTCTGATTTATGTTGTACTTTCATGTATGTGTCATTTTTATTAGTGTTTTCTAGTTCTTTTTGAAATAGCAAATTGTAGTTTTAGAGTGATTTATATGGATGTATTTTCTTTTATGCTTTGCTTGTCTGTGGGAATGTTATTCTGTTCCATATTCTCTTTTCTTATAATAAATTTAAATCAGATTTAATTATGATCCTTTTTTATTATTCATTTTCACATGAAAGTAGTTTTTCTCAACTTTTAGAAGTAGCTGTGTGTACAAAGGGCCCAGCTTTGTAACTTAATAGATCTCCCTGTTTTGTGGCTTTCATGTCAATTAAAGGAAATTATGGGTTCATTAGCCACTCTCTTTCTTGTCTCTCTTGTCCCTGTCCTGCTGAATTTGGATTCTACTCCCTGTGTGGGGGTCCTGGCCTGAATGGAATCCTGGTGGGACAGTTATAAGAGTATGTGTGGGCCACACTGCCCCAGGCCCTTTGGACTTGCATGGATATCTTGCAGTCATTTGCTAACTGAACTACAAAACTCTTCTTCATTCCAGCTGCTTTTCTCGAATTGGCCTACTGTGCTTGCTAGTTAAAATCTACATGCTCTTTTGGGGTTCTTTTGTTTGTAAGTTTGTCAGAATCCCTGATACTGTCCTTGGCTTCTTCCCACAGAGACACATTCTCAAGCCTTGTAGTTTGGGGGTTCATGGATATATGGTGTCACCGGAGTTTGCTGTGAATTTGGTGCATGCATTCATGGTTCTACCGTTCGTTTTGTCTACTTTTATGCACAGATTGGGAGATATTCAGTAATTATGCCACTGCTGTGGCTGCTTCTTCCCCAAATCTGATGGGGGCATTATTAAAGAGGTGACCATGCATGAATTTAATGAACACAGTCCACCATAGAGCTTTAACAAAATGAGTTCAGACTGAAGCCTCAGGCGGGTAATGTAATCCATTGTTACAGTCTGGTAAAGTCAAGCCCTGAACACAGACACGGTAGGAATAGCTAGAGCAGGCAGTGATCTCAGTGGTTGTATCGGTGAGTGTGAAAGAAGGGGTGCAGATGAGGCATGGGGAGGCCTTCAACTGATCAACAAACACCACACTCAGAAGGAAAGCAGCCTGGAGCACAGACTCTGTGCTCAGCCCTGTTGTGGAAGCCAGAGAGGAATGGATGAAGGACTTAAGGTTTATGCCTTTTGTGCTCTGTCAGTCTGAAGAGAGAACAGAATTTGGAGTCAGGAGGATTCATCAGTATTGAGCAACGGAAGGAACTATTTATTCCTTTTCTCCAGATTGAAACGGAGAAAAACAACAGGGGGAAAAAAAAAAACCCCAGAGCCCCGTGCTAGGAATTTAATTAAATCCGTACCGCGGCTGGATTTTTCAGTATTTCTCTTTGTGTGATTAAAGGTGAAGGGTTTAAGGGACTTGCGGCCCAAAAGTAGACACCCCCTTGTTACTTGTAGGTAGCCCAGAAAGGCAGAGAAGGAAAGAACTAAGCACTGTCATTTACAAAACAGCTGCTGAGAATGATTCTTCCTCTCATTGTTGGCTTAGACCCCATTTCAGAAAACGAGCTCTGCTTGTGTACATGTGTGGGTGTATTTTGAGGGGTGGGATTTGGTACCATCGTCCATTAATTGTCCACAGGAAACTCTGGGAAAAGAAGTTGCCCCTGGCCATACTGCACATTGATGGGGAGACTGAGGATCTCAGGCAACCCTTTTGGTATGATTTTCCTGCAGAGATGAAATGAACTAAAGAGTTGGTCTAGGGGGTCCACCTGCTGTTATTTCAGAGAAGATGTGCTAAAGGGCCCAGTGATTCTTCTCCTCTGGGTGTCCTTTGTGGATGATTGGGATTTAGGGGAGCATGGATCAAAGTATAGAAAGATTCTCTAATTTGTTGTTGGGTTTTTTTTTTTTTAAAGATTTTTATTTATTTATTTGACAGAGAGAGAGAGATAGAGAGAGGGAGGGAGGGAGAGAGCACAAGTAGGGGGAGCAGCAGGCAGAGGGAGAGGGAAGCTCCCTGCTCAGTGGGGAGCCTAATGCAGGACTTGATCCCAGGACCCTGGGCTCATGACCTGAGTGGCAGACAGACAGATACTTAACCGACTAAGCCACCCAGGTGCCCTGAGATTCTCTAATTTGCTATGTCGGCATGGGGATTCAGAGTCCATTCTCTTAGCTACACAAGACTACAGCATTGAGCACAAATACATCCCATGGACTTGCTTGGCAGTGAAATATACTCATTTGGAAAAGTTTTCAGTGTTCAGATGTTCCTTTGCTTAGGTAAGAGTAATTGCCTCTCTTCTCTGAGTCTCCTGTCTTTGGTCATATTTCTCAAGGTAGATAAACACAGGAAGAAACGACGTGAGGGCAGAAGGGGGATGACAGAAAGAAGGGAAATGACATGATTGATTACATTAGTGGGAAAAACCCTTCCCGGCAGACTCATTTTTATGACTGGTTTAAGTGATATGTGGAAGGTTTACTCAAAAGACAGTTTTATTTAGGGAATGAGATTCTCCCTGTGTTATCTAATCAGCCAGGTCATACACCATCTGTTTTTGTGAAGCTTGTTGCGTTAAAAATCACCCAGTTGTTGTTTTTTTTAAACTCTTTAACCTGTTTCAGAGGAACAAATATGAGAATAAAACATTTACGGAAAACCAAGCTGAGAAGTTAATGCTTTAGGTTTGGCAAAGTTGGATGCACTTTCTAGAAATAGCTTGAGTGTAAGAATACAAAATAAAGTAGGAAATGCTCAGTGAAGTAAATATATCCTTATTTGGTCATTTACAGATTTGCAGATGGTCCGTGTATAACCTTTTTGAATAAGGCAAAAGATACACATCGCTGGTATTGAGGTCCTGGTAAAGTAGAAGGCTTGGGATGATCGACAAGGTTAACTACATTACAAGTGCAAGCACTTTGTAAGGTTGCTTTGCATGTACATATTTGCTGTAGTGAGCGTGCATGTGTTTGTGTGTCTATTGTTCTAGGCTTGCATACTCTGGGTCTGGATTTTAGTAATGAAGGTTTCTATGTAGGTAGAAGCTGCCATTCAAGTGTCTACAGCTATTTTCAGGAACACATGATTGTCCCTAAGTCCATGGGGAACATCTCTTTACACCCAGGAAAGATGGCGGTGAAGACATGGTGAGATTAAAAGGATGCGTGTCTTGTGTTTTCTCTCTGAGAGAACAGCGTCAGCAAGTTTTCTAGAAATGATTGTCAAACAGCTTTTTCCTGGCCACCTATTATGTGCCAGGGACAATAGTAAATTCTTCACTGCTATTGATCTGCTCCCTCATAACCCCTCAGAAATGAGGAACCTAGAGAATAGTCTGGGAAGGAAACTGCGTTAGAGGAAATATTCCCTCAGGGCTCCAATCATCATTTGGAAGCGATGTTTTCAAACTCAGAAAGGAGATAGTCCTACAGGCAGTGCTTTGCACAATTATTGGGAAAACCCCAGCATTGCTCTTGAGATGTTCCTGTGTGAGAGGCCCAGTGACTTCTATCCATCACTAGGACTTACTGCTCAGTTACGGCCAACTAATTATGTGGAATCCACTCCGCTGCCACCCCCCAGGGTTATACAGCACGCGATTCTGGAAAGCATGCGTTAAAGAGAGAAGTATTTTATAATGGTAGTAGAGTCAGGGAGAGGCAGTTTCTGACCATTATACAGAGAGAGACTGGTCACCAGATTCTGAGAACTTAACAAACATTTTACGAGCATTCATGCTTCTTTCCAGCACCTGGGGGAGGTTGGAGGAACATCACATTTTAAAATGCCATAAGGGTAAATATATTGAGCTGAAAACAATTTGAAAACAATTCCCTTGTGATCTAACTGAAATGATTACTGGACTCTGGGTCACTCTATTAAAATTCCGTTTACAATATGTGAGGTCCAGCAAGGCAGTCCTTTTAGGGAGATAGGGCAAAGGATGTCCTGGAAGCTTTCTGCCACTAGAATTGGATTTTAGTATATTTGCTAAAATGCCCAATTTTTATTTCTGTTAAAGAGCTTTCCACAAGGCTCCTCGTGAGAACCCAAGAGCTGATTTTAAAAGGTGAAGTTAACTTACTGGAGATAATGGTTATTATGACTTCATACTGGCTGCAAGGACCCTTCTCTGCATTGTCTCAGAGTCTGTCGTCTTTTCCACTGCTCTGCCTTTGATCTTCTGGCGAAACTTTGAAGCTGCTGTCATCTTTGATTTTGACGCGCTGTTTTTGAGTCATTGTTTGATTCCTTCGAAAGGCAAAAAAGGCTTATGTTCCTCTGTGCCTGTTTTTCTTTTCTTTTGGAAAGTTTACATGCAGTTGTCTTCATGCTGATCTCTTCCACCCCGCATGGAGAAAGCTTACTTTGAAGGTGGTGGGAGCCTTGTGCGTGAGGGGAATTAATAGATGTGTGAAAGAAATCGGCCCCGTGCGAATTCTTTCTCCATAGGTTTGATCTCTCTGTCTTTCTCTGCCTCTCCCTTCCTGTGTCCCACCATCCCTTGCCCCCTACACTCCCTTTTTTTTTGTATTAAAAAAATCCCAATCCACTTTAAAAACCCAGGTGTCAATTGCTATATTATTTTAGTAGATTAAGAATGTTCTACTGCGGTAAAAGGTGTGTGATAGATTGAAGCCCATTTTGGAAGGAGGTGCTGATATGGGGCTTCTCGGCGGTCAGGTAGGTTGGTGTCTGGGCTGAGGGCAGCTCTGTGTTATATTGACTTCATTTTCAGCATAGTCAAAGTTAGGATGTGGGTTATTAGCAAAGAGCCACAGAGAGTGTCAGGCGAATCTCACTCCCTAAGCAACATAGTTTTTCTTGAAATCCAAGTGCACGTGCATCGGGAGAGTAAATCCTGCCCACCCGTGGTCATGTTTGCTCTGTGGGCCCTACTTTGTTGATCTGCACTGAAGGAAACCATGCGTGGAGGCTGTGGGATGATTATTCATGGTCGCAATTATAATATTAATTGTACGAGTAGTAATTATTGAAGTATTATCATATCGTGATAACATCTTAATAACCTTTATAGCACTTGTCCTGTGCTGTGAATTACTGTAAGCATGTGACGTTCATTATTTATAGGGGTACAGAAGCATCACCATCACTGAAGTTTAGAACCATTTTATCATCCCAGGGAGGAACCCCTTAGCCATCACCCCATGTCCCCACTCCTCCAGGCCCCTGGCAACCGCTAAACCATCTTCTGTCTCTGGCTTTGCCTGTTCTGTACATTTCATTTCTTCGGAATCCTGTGCTATGCAATCCTTTGCGTCCTGGCTTCCTTCACTGAGCATCGTGTTTTCAGGGTGCATCCGTGTTGGAGCACGGCAGCGCTTCCTTCCTTTTTGGGGACAAGCAGCATTCCATGGTAGGCATAGACCACATTTTCTTTATGCGTTCATTGCCTGATGGCTGCTCGGGTTATTTCCACCCTTTGGCTACAAAGCATAATGCAGCCACGAACGTTTCTGCTTAGGCTCTTGTGTGGACGTCTTTTCATTTCTCCTGGGGACATACCTGGGAGTGGAATTGTTGGGGGGCATGGGAACTGCAGTTTGACTGTTTGAGGAGCTGCGAGACGGTTTTCCAGAGCAGCCGCATCGTTTCACATCCCCCTCAGGAGCGGCACAGCACGGCGCCGTTGGCTTCGTGTCCTCGCCCCTCAGAGCCTGCTGAGATGCTCGCTGGGCTGAGTGTACGTGACGGGACTGAGTGGGAGCGGAAATGCAATCAGATGTTTATTTTGAGGTACCTCGGTGACGAAGCCAGTGGCTTTGGCAGATGAAAGGGCACTGCGGCCTGGGACCTGAATCACACGTATGCTTAAAGCGAACCCTAACCTCTCATCATCTGTCGCTCTTTCATAAAGGATTATGTGTAAACATAAGCTCTGCTTAAAAGGATTAAAATTACGTTCCTCCAAACCTCTTAGGTACATATTTTTGGGAGTGTAAGCCTTCTTTTCCTTTGTATCATTCTATGTAATTACAAAGGTAGAATAAAATAAGATGCAATGTCCCACGTTATTACAATTTAAGAACTAATTTAATAAAGCTGACCAATAACAAGCACTTTGGGGCAGAAACTGAATGTAACATAGTGAACGTGAGTAAGAAAAAAAAAAATCTCTTGTCAGGGCTGCCGACCTCTGTCTGCAGCCTTGCCTCTACTGTTTTGTAATCCTGGGTCAGTTGGTGATTTTCCTGCCCCTGCTTTCCTGTCCCTCAGTGGGGCTCCAGCTTCTTTCTTCTCTTCTCTTCCGGAGCGGTCGGGGGGAACATGAGACCATGTAGGGCTGTGTACTTTGGGAAGGTGTGGAACTTGAAGGTGGCCTGCGGCATGGAGTAGACGCTAGTGGTCATAGGTCTGCCCACTTCTCTCTGTCCACACTGACTGTCCCTTCTTTTGTATGACGGCTGTTCTTCCGTCTTCGCCACATGTGACTTTAAGAGAGGCTGGAAAATGTGGTCTGACTGTATCTTGCAGGGGGAAGAGTGAGTAGCTTGAGGAAATGGGCAGTCAGAGACCCCAAAGATGCCCATGGAGGGGCACAGGGGAAGCATCTGGCTAGGAACTCTCCTACACCACCAAGTCCCAAGTCCAAGAGCTCACCAGTGACAGCTTCAGAGTGCAGGGGACTGTGCGCGTGGCTTGGACAAAGGCGTGATTTGGGCTGCCCTAAACCTGCGATGGAAGCTGTAAATGTCACAGTGGGCAGAGGGGAGTCAAGTGGAAACATTCGTCCTGGCATCCAGGAGGCGTTGGGTGGTTTTGCCTGGGCCGTAGCTCCCTCCACCCATCACGCCCTCCACACACTCCCCTTTATGAGATGGAAGGGCCAGGGCAAGGCCATCATAGGAGGCTCCGGGCTGGAAATGAGGACTTCCAAACTCCGACTGAGGCAGTTACACCAGTGGGGCTGGTGCTGGCCCCAGGGAACATTTTCTCTGGAGTTGGGGCATGTAACCCGCTAGGAGACAGTCCTGCTCTGAGATTATGGGAGATTCTTTTCCCCCTTAGTTGAGCTCAGATGTGAGACTCACGCTGAGACTTAATTATCCTTTACCTTTCAAATTCCTTAAAATAGTAACTATTTGCAGAGTACACCCACATTCCGCTAAATGCACTGATAATTTTCTCCAACAAGACTAACACTCAGCACGGTCCCTTTCTTCGTAGCTCTCACATGTCCTACAAAGTTCCACTCCTCACTATCTCTGGTTCTTTTGCGGCGCACAGGATGGATCTCGGTGTGGAGCATTACCCACAGTGTGAAGGATTTTGGTTCCACACAGTGTGAACTCTGATTCATGGAGCCACACTTTAAGTGACCTATTCTTTTTTTTTAAAAGATTTTATTTATTTTTATTTATTTATTAAGAAAGAGAGAGTGAGAGAGAGCATGAGAAGGGAGAAGGTCAGAGTGAGAAGCGGACTCCCCGTGGAGCCGGGAGCCCGATGTGGGACTCGATCCCGGGACTCCGGGATCATGACCTGAGCTGAAGGCAGTCATTCAACCAACTGCGCCACCCAGGGGCCCTAATTGACCTATTTTTAAATATAACTTCTTTACTGTAACAGTCATAGTGTGGTAGGCACTGGTTTATTTTCCTGCTGCTTTCTGTGTCTTTCTGGATTACCTGACACTAGTTACTTGATCTTTAGGGTCTTAACAAGGAAGACTTTCCCTTTCCTTTTTCCTTTGGGACTAATTAGCACCAGAGTGTCTTTGGCGCGCTGTATCACTCAACAATGTCAAATAACTGGGTTCTTCGTCGAGGTCTCCTCCCACAGCTGCTCTGCAGCAGGTTATGTGGTCAGGAGGCACGAGCTCCTGGCAGGTCCCAGGGCAGCTGCAGGGGAAGGATTTGTGAGTTCTGTTCCACTCCCTGTCCTGAGGTTAATTCCATGTTGCATTAGGGGTGGAACCGGCCTTTTGAACCGGTGCCAATCTAGGTGTGTTGGGGAAGGAAAGGGCTCTGTGCTCAGAGTAATGGTAACTACTCTGGTGCCTCATCCTCGTGCCTTTCAGATGTGTAATGCTGTTCCTCATTCCAGGGCTGCTGTTATTCACTCAGTGGAGTGGCTCTATCCTAAATGCCCAAAGGACCGTAACTTGTCTCATACCCTGCTAGGGGACAGTCACCTACTGCTGAACCCGACCCTGTTAATCATAAGAAGCCAGCCAGCCACCCATACATTTTTACCATCAGGGAAGTAAGTCAGCCCCTTATGCCATAATGGTTGGGGATGGGGGACATTTTCTCAGTCTGAATTTGATGTTATCAAAAGCCCAGGGTGTGTGTGAAAATATACAGGAAGCAAGAGAAGTCCCTGGGAAAGAGCCAGTTGACCTTGTCAACCTTCCCCGTGCCACTTGACTGCCCTGAAGAGTATTTTTGAAGTGTCTCCAGTCACATCACATTCCACAGAGGGCTGCTGGAAGGGCATCTCTAAGTCATTGCCAGACACTTGGAAGCATTTCAGACATACTCTCGGGCCAAATGCATCTCCTTGACTAGTGACATTTTTGCTACTCTCACATTTAGATTCATTTCGTTCCAAACTTCGTTCTACTGATACCATAATTGCAATATGATTATTTTATTCTTTAGAAACATAAGGATGATTTTTTAAAATACTTACAATATTATTGGAGTTGATGCTTCATAATAAATATGACAGTGGTTTTGACTGAAAACTATATGTCAGTGAGTATTTAATAATTTCAAGGTGTGATTCAAGGACAGCCATTGTCAATGCCCTTTTAGTTTGTGTTCTCTGGGAAAAGGACTCTGAGATGAAGGTTTAGTGCATGCTGGTCCTCTCAGAAAACACTGGAAGGGCCTGGAGAAGCAAGACAGAGGGGAGGGCATTCACAAAATGGTATGTCATTAGCCAGGTTGCACAAAGGGTAACTGGAGCTTAATGTCCCATAGGAATTCCAGGAAGCAGTGTAAGACATGAACCCACCCAAAGAACAAGGGAATTGGGGTATTTATACACCACCTTGCATCTCTCATTGGTGGTGGGCTGCTGGGGGTGGAACTTAATCCTCTCATACTTCAGGCCCACAGATGCACACTCCAGTCACTAGGGGGAACCCTCAGGAACTGAGCCGTCAGGCTGATAGATACCCAGAAGGCTCAGGGGTCTACAGGTGGGGCCCACCAGCATCCACCACAGTCCCCTAAGGTAGATTCCTGAGGTTAGAGTTAAGAAAAAAATATGTGGGACGAGTATTGCATTTTATTGAAGCAATTAGAAAATTAAAGAATGGCTTGTTTTTATGAGACAGACCAAAAAGGGAGGAAGGGATTCTGGGAAGGCATTTATAATGCTGGAGTGTCTGGAAAAAGCTCTTCAACGAAGGGGTTATTTAACTTGTGCTTTGGATGAAGCAAAATCTTTGGGTCCCTGGAGGGGAGAAGAGGAAAATCCCAGGCAAGACATATAGCAAGAGCA
>CM052801.1:4365962-4382008 GCA_028533885.1 Nasua narica | reverse complement strand
GGGGGCTGGTGGTCTAAAGTGCAGGTCCCTGGGTTCTGTGTAGGATTACCAAATGAAACTCCTAATAGAGGCAGGAACCAGCAATTTAACAAGCTCCATAATCAGTCCTTTCACACATTAAAGTTTGAGAAACCTTGGTTAGGAGTATACATTGGTCCTTTAGAAAGAGCTCTCATATTAATGTAGGTATATTTAGCCAGGAATAAAAAAAATACCATTTATTCAACTCCAGTTATGTGCTAGCTAGGTCTTGAAGTAGGCATTTCAAGTGTGTTATTTAATACATGATTTTAGAAATAAAACCATATTGTCAGAATGGTTATTAATATTCCACATATGAAGAGTCTGCATTCAAGAAGTTAAGTAGATTGCCAGATAATCTAGCAAGTGGTAGAGCCAGGATCTAAACCCAGGTCTCCTAGACATAGGGAGAGAGAAAAGTCTCGACTGGCAGGAAACACAGTTGGGGTGGGATGGGATTAGGGACAGATTGTGGTCCTCAGTTCTTGCCTGGCTCAGACTGGACAGCAGCCCTGGGAGAAAATGGTAGACAAATATTAGAACTAGAATAGTGTCTGGTATTTAAGATAATGTCTGAGACCAAAAGGATGAGCTAGGACATTGGGATTTATGATTTCGGTTTAACCAATGAACGTGGCAGAATCCACATTCTAGAAATGAGTCACAGTTTTCAAGATAGGCAAGCAATACAATTGACTTGCCTTTTCTTGAGCTCCTGTAGTAGGATTTATGAAATTCCCCCAAGATTTGGAAGGAGAAGAATGATCATGAACCCGTATCAGGTCTGACTGAAGCAGGCAGATGAGGCAAAGGAAATGGAAACGTGGGGGCAAAAATGCAGGCACCTCCACCAAGCTAAGGGAGTCCTGGGTTTTCCTCTACTGCATGTATTATAAGTGAAAAAAGACTAACATGGATGGGCTCTCACAGGACATTAACCTCAGTGCTGCTGCTTTTGCACTAGCTTTCCCCGAAGGTGGCAATCCGTGGGAATCAGGACATGCACCGGTCTGGAGATGCTCCTGAATCTCAGCTTTGGGAAGGGCAGCCTGGAGAGATCCAGTCAGCACAGGGCTGATGGTATTCAAGAACTCGGTTCAAATACAATCACAGAGAGACAAAGTCTCAAATCTAGAGAGGCCGCAACCCTGTGCAGGCATTTATCAGAGCGTGGTTGTGACCTAGTCTAAGAGAGGTCTGTGAATGAAACGGCCACAGGATGCAAATAAGGAAATTCCAGCTTCAATTCTTTAGTTGGTGGTATAATTATGGGTAATTTTGGATGTCTCCTGTCCTTTGGTTCCAATACAACCGTGGCATGTTTCAACAGAGATGATCCTCATTTTTCATCCCTGTCTCGCAATGCCATCCTTTTCCTTTGCTGTGTGAGTATGATACTGGAACATCAGGTCAAAAAGAGAAAAAAGCAGTCAAACATTTGATTTGTTTTGTCTATTGACACCAAACGTATGGATATGTGGAAATGATTATTAGAAGGTTGGGTGTTATGTGGATAAGGAATTAAGCCATGATGGATGTGTACTAAAATGTAAGCTCCTCCAACTCAGATGCTGCAAACACCTGCTAACATTTGAAAACTCGGTGCTGAGGGCATAACATTCTGAAAAAGTGAAAACTATTGGAAATGTTTGTGACTAACACAAATACTTCAAGTCTAGTGTTAGGGAACCATTTTCTCTGTAACAAAAGTCGAAAGAGAAGTGTGATCAAATATGCTTTGAAAAGTCTGATTTAACTGAAAGCACATAAATAAGCATAATGCTCTATTTAAATATCAGCACAGTTTTGGGATTTTCTAAAGTCAAATTTATATTGCCAGTATAAATATAGATACAGATGGGAAATGTATGTAAGGGTTGTTCCTAGAATTTAAGTGAGTGTCACTGACATTTTTAGACCATTTATTCACATTTATGTCACTGATAATCATTATGTTTTAATCATGTCTTCTGTGATAAGCCATTTAATGACTTTTAGTCAAATATCTCTTGATTAATTACTGCTGAGTGACCTAAAGCCACTGATTTTCATCAGCCAGCCTTCTTTGCAAGAGAAAAGTATTCCTAACACTTTTGAAGGCTATTTAAAATTTGATTCAAGTTTAAAATCCAGCCATATAACAGTTTTTTAAGTAGCTCAAATATAGTATTATTAATTTGCACTTTTAGAATTATCAATGAAATTATTAAAAATTGGGTGTTTAAGGCTGACTGTATGATATACTTAATAGATTTAATCAAAGCAAAGAACTAACTTGATTTTTTTCATACCCCTATCCCCACTTGCTGAATCATCTTAGTCAATGGGCATGCACTGATTATTTTGATTAAAATTTTTAAAGGCATTGAATTGAAATTTTCCCTTTGGTCACATCAGAGAAATATTTTTGGAGTTCCTGCCTGTACCCAATGCTAAACTAGGTGAGATGAAAAATAAATGATTCTGAAGTGGATTTCTTAAATGTGGAATAATAGGATGATAATTTTCACTGTTCTAATTTGCACAATTTGACCTCTCAGATTAGAATATGATATTACAAGTTAGTTACATAGTGACAGAGAAACAAATGTGGGTCAGGGTTATTAAGGAGGGCTTGACAGAGTAGAGGCATTTCCAGGGGATTTTCAAAGTATGTACACATTTGTCTCACACAGAAGTACTCATTCAGAAGCCGTTTTTCCTCTCAGTAGTTATTTGGCAATATCTGGAGGCTGCTTGGGTTTAAAGGCACAGCTGGGCAGAGTGCCACTCGTAGTAAGCCACCCTGAGTGAGAGTTAGCAAGAGTCTTGAATGGTAGAGTCAGACCCAGGAAGTCTTTACTGTTGGAATAACCAGACTAAGTTTAGTGAACTTAATCAATAGAAAAAGGAATCAGTAAGGAGGGACAATGACCATAGTTGCCTTTGCAGTTATTAGAGGTAATGAAGTATATATACTAGAAATGAAATAAAACATCTATAAGTAAAAACATCGAAAGTTGAGTAGATGGATTAGATACAGCTGAAAAGGGAATGAGCGAGCTGGAAGGTGCAGCTTTCAAAAATCACTCAGGGAAGCTCAGACTTTAAATATATAAAAAATAGATGGAATATTATGCCTTCATCAGAAAGGATGAATATCCAACTTTTGTATCAACATGGACGGGACTGGAAGAGATTATGAAGAGTGAAATAGGTCAAGCGGAGAGAGTCAATTATCTTATGGTCTCACGTGTGGAGTATAAAGAAAATCATGGAGGGCGTTGTGAGAAGGAAGGGAAGGGTGAATGGGGGGAAATCGGAGGGGGCGATGAACTAGGAGAGACTGTGGACTCTGAGCAACCAACTGAGGGGTTTGGAGGGGGGTTGGGCGAGCCTGGTGGTGGGTATCGAGAAGGGCACATATTGCTGGAGCACTGGGTGTGGTGCATGAACAACCAATCTTGTAACACTGAAAAAATAAAATAAACATATTTGGGGAGAAAAAAAAGAAAATCTGGAAAAAAATAGGTGGAAGGAAGGACAGGGGAGACATGTTAAAATGGTAAAATCATAAATTTATTTAGAGTTCCAGAAGGAAGACAGAGAATGAGGGGGAAAGACATGTCAAAAAAGCAATTGATTAAACATACAGTTGATTAAAAACAAAAACAAAAACAAAACATACAGTTGATTAAATATGAGGGAAAAAGACAGGGAAAATTAAAAATTCTGAAGCTAAAAGAAGTTTGTCCTTGTTAACAAATGGGAGTATTGAGAAAGAAAACGTTTTGGGAGGACTGTGGAAGGTTTGGCTTTGAAATGTTGAGTTTGAGGTAATGAGATAGTTGGGATATGTGGGCATGAACTTTTGGGATCGTGAAAGTATTGAAGCAGAAATTTGGGAGACCAAAGAGGAAATGTGGGTGGTCATGAGGAAGGACAGTTGTTCTAAGAAGTAAATGTGGAGGGAAAAGTAAGCAGATCAGAAGGGCTACTACTAATTGTAGAGACGACTGCCCTAGAATTTAGAGACCTGGGAAAGTGGTAGGGTTTCTCAGCTGGCCAAGGTCCCTGGATAGGCTTTGTGATGTTCATTCCAGTGTTGATTTGAGTGAGATGCCGTCTCGGGTGAGTAGTAGGCTTGAGTGCCTGACCCTGGTTGCAGTTTAGTTTCTCTCCAGTGCCTGGGTGAGGCAAAGTGTATTGGAACAATAGCCTGAGGGCCATGCTACCCATCTTTGAGGTCTGGCTGGTTTAAACCTTCTCCTTGGATGAATCCACAGGGAACTTCTTGCTTGGTGTTCTTGATGATGGGGAAGTGTAGCAGACAGAAAGAATATGGACTCTGCTTGAAGTGTGACCGGCGGTCAGCAACTCTGGAGTTGTGTGGACCTTGGCCCAGTCACCAAACTTCTGACCCTAGTACAGTAGAGACTCAGCCATGCAACGAGAGCTGCTGTCCCTGCCTTTCAAAGGAGTAGGAGCTGGACATAATTAAGGCTGGACTTGGCGGTTGTGGGATCTTAAGAGCTAACTGACATAACTCCTAAAATCCACAAACAGTGCAACCAGGGGCAGTGATTAGATCAAGCCTTATAAGCCCAGGCAATCATACTATCGTTAAGGAATGAATGGAGAGGAATTTAAAAAGTTTATATTGGTATCTTTCTGTATATGCATGTATATATACATGTGTGTGCATGCATATATTATGTGTTGGCATGTGCATGTATATATAATGTGTGTATATAATATATAACATATATTATAGAAATATGTATTTTAATTATATAATATATACAGTAAAAACCATTAAGGCAATTTCTGTGCTTTCCCATTTTACAGATGAACAGACTGAGTTTGAGACGATGGTGACTCATATGTCAAGTCACAGTGTGTCGAGGCTGTGGATGTTTTCTCTGGAGCAGATAGGATTTAACTCAGCTCCGCTTCTCGTGTTGAAATCTGGGTCACGTTGCAGAAGCTGTGGGCTGCAGTTTTGCTAATCTGACCATGAATACTTTAAAACAAATGATCAGTGGGCACTTTACCCACAATTACTGCTGCAGTGGAGCTGACAGATTATGTAGGCTGACCTGCAATAATCTGATGATTATTGGAGAGCAATTACCTGATGATTCCTTTTCTCTCCGTCTGTCTGTCTCTCTCTGGTTTTCATGTCACTGAATCATCAGGCTGAAAGAACCAAATCATCTTCCAGAAATTAGTTCACAGAATTGCTTGGAAAATAACATTAACAAAAGCTGCTGGTCACGAAGTAGGTGATGCTCCTTTGAAAACTGCTGTTTCATGTCCGTCTCAGCCCAGATGATGCTTATTGCCTTTGGTGGGAGATGCACTCGGGGCTGAGAGCTCCCTGCACGTCGTAAGGACGCCGGATCTTGGATGTCCTTGTTTAATCAGGCAGTTGTTTTCTGGAGGAGCCGTGAGGGTTGGTGAGAGTAGGGCTGTGTGATGGATTGGAGAGGGTTGCACTGTTCTTCAGACAAATGGCAAACATATATTTTACAACCAGGAGATAAACATGGTAATAGCCAGACAGAAAAGAAGAAAATAGCCTATTCAGGGGAAATCATTTTTAAAAGCTTACAATAATATAAATAAATGCCTTTCTATTTTTCCCCTGGCATTTTTTTTATTTCTCAGCAATAAAAAGGTCTGGCTTATCGCAGAGAATAGCAGGGACACAGTGTAATGACATGAAAATGATACCCTACATTTGTACAATGGGCTCAGGTTTCCAGAGCTCTCTGAGCGATGAAGAGGAGATATTGAACCATCAGAGGAGCCGAAGGCCACTCCTTGTATGTCCACCCATGGCCACAGGCTTAGTAGCCTCTTGGGAATGTGCCTTCCTAAATTACACAGTGAACTAGGATTCGAAGCCAGGATTCCCCACAGGAGCCTGTGTTCCACATGTCTGGGATTGTGGCATCGACAGGACACAGGGAATCCTTGAGCCCCTGACATTGTCATCAGAATTGTGTGTGTAGGGTGTTTATGGATTTGTTTTTTGCTTTTTTAAAGGAGGTTTTTATTTACTTATCTGAAAGGGAGAGAGAACAAGCAGGGGAAGAGGCAGAGGGAGAAGGAGAAGCAGGCTCCTTGCTTAGCAGGGAGCCTGACATGGGACTCGATCCCAGGACCTGAGATCATGACCTGAGCCAGAGGCAGACGATTAACTGACTGAGCCACCTAGTTACCCCTGGATTTGGTTTTTCAAAGTTCTTGCAAATATGGTCAGAGCTTAAATCAGATTCTCCAAGGGGTACATAACTCTAAAAAGATACGAAACACTGTATAAGGGGTCTTCTACGTGAAGCTGATAGAACGGAAGAGCAGAACTAAACAAGAAATGACTTGAAGGATGATGTGTCTCTAGACAGTCCAGTGTCCAAAGAACATGCTTTCAGGAGGCAAGAGGGTATGTAGAGAGAGATCCAGACTCTGTCCAACCAATGATTCCACCTTTACATAAAAAGCAATTTTGGAATACATTAACAAACTTTAAACAGTGAAATTTGGAACTGGCTCTACTTTTCTATTTGTGTAGCACTTCAAGATGAGATGAAATTCTGAACTGTTATTTTGACATCCTTTTCAGGCTTTTCTCCACATTGTCATTGCTCTGTGAATTTCATAATTATTCCAGTTTTCTTTTTTTTTTCCAAAAGAAAAACGGTAAGAATTTTTTTTGGTTACATATAATAAAAATCCCTACTATTCTTTGGAAGTGAATTATTATCCTCTGAAAATGAAAGAATCTTTATAATTTTAGAGATGGAAAAAGCCATAGAGATCAGGTGAATCAGGACTTCATTTAAAAAAAATTCACTTTTGGGGCGCCTGGGTGGCTCAGTTGGTTGAGCGACTGCCTTCGGCTCAGGTCATGATCCTTGAGTTCCAGGATCAAGTCCCGCTTCGGGCTCCCAGCTCCGCGGGGAGTCTGCTTCTTCCTCTAACCTTCTCTCCTCTCATGCTCGCTCTCACTTTCTCTGTCTCTCAAATAAATGAATAAAATCTTTAAAAAAAAAACAACAAAAGGATGTGAGACAGAGACTGTGAGACAGACAATAAAGTTATAAATATAGGAAATAAACTAGAAAAAATCTTTAAAAAAAAATTCACTTTTGGGGCGCCTGGGTGGCTCCGTGGATTGAAGCCTCTGCCTTCGGCTCAGGTCATGATCTCAGGGTCCTGGGATCGAGCCCCGCATCGGGCTCTCTGCTCAGCGGGGAGCCTGCTTCCCCCTCTCTCTCTGCCTGCCTCTCTGCCTGCTTGTGATCTCTCTCTCTCTGTCAAATAAATAAAATAAAAAAAGATTTTTAAAAATTCACTCTTGGTTTGCATGAAGTAAAATCTGCTCTTTGTAGTATACATTTCTGTGGATTCAGATGCATAGGGTTGGGCAGCTACCACCTCGATCCTGAAACAGAGCAATCCTCCTGCACTCCAGATTTCCTCATGCTTCCGCTTTCAGTCAAGTCTCCCCTTGCCAGAACTAGCAACCACTGATGTCCTCTCCATTCCTCTCATTTTGCTTTTCCCAAAAAGGCACATGAATGGGATTATGCCTTATGGAGCCTTCTGAGATTGGCTGCTTTCACTCAACATTATAGCTTTGAGATCCATTTAGGTTGTTGCTTGTATCAATAGTTTGTTTCCTTTAGGGCCACTTAGTATTCCATTATGTGGATGGGCAATAGTGGAAAGACAGTTGGGTTTGTTTCTGTACCTTTTTGGTGATTCTGAATAAAGCTGCTACAAACATTTGTGTACAGGTTTTTGAGGTATGTGGTAAGTATATGTTTAACTTTATAAGAAACTGCCAAACTGCTTTTTTTTTTTTAAAGATTTTATTTATTTACTTATTTTAGAGAGAGAAAGAGAGAGACAAGGTGAGGGGGAGGGGCAGGGGAGAGGAGAGGGAATCTCAAGCAGACCGCTTGCTGAGTAAGGAGCCCTGAAATGGGGTTTGGTCTCGTGACCCTGAAATCGTGACATGAGCTGTAACCAAGAGTCAGAGGCTTAGTTGACGGAGCCATCGAGGCGCCTCAGCCAAACTGTTCTCTGAAGTGTTGCACCCTTATGCATTTTGTATCCCAGCAGTGCATAAGGATTCAAATTGTGCCATATTCTCTCCACTATCTGGTGTTGTCATTTTTTTTTTTTTTTTTTTTTTAGTTTTAGCCATTCTAAAGATGCTCAGTGGTATCTTGGCATGGTTTTTAATTTTCCTTTCCCTGATGGCCAAAGATGCTGAGCATCTTTTAAGTGCTTGTTTTCTCATTGTTGGATGGAGAGAGTTCTGTATGCACTCCAGAGCCACCTCCTCTGCCCTTGTGGGATTTACAGATACTGTTCCCCAGCATCTGTGGCTTGTCCTTTCATCTCTTGATGGCGCGACTCCCATCTCAAACAAGAAGAAATGGACACATCGACAGCTTTTGTGGCTCTGCCCGTAAACGGACCACATGTGATGTTGCTAAGCCATTTAATTTATTTTACGTTTCTGTTTCCTATTCTATGGAACAGGGGGAGGGCTGAGAATCTTTCTGAGATTCTTTGCAGCCAGAAGCATCAGGGATTTTAAGGGACTGGCCCAAGTTCACACAGTTAATTAGTAGCAGAGTTGGGCTGGAACCCACGCCTTTGTTTGCAGTGGAATTCTTTTTACTGTTTTAAGTCTAATTCTTTAGTAGGTAGTTCAACGACGTAATTAAAAATTCAAGAAGTATAAAAAGGTGTACTGTGAAAAAAATCTCCCTGTCACTCTGAACAAGCAATCCATGTTATTTCTTGTGTTCCTTTCTGGAGCTTTAAAAAATATGTACAAACACATTTTTATATGTGTTGTTATGTATATGTGTGTATGTGTGCATTCCTTCTTTCCTTTTGAAAGTGAATTACACATTCTACAGCGTTCTTTTTTCACTTCTGAGAGAAATGCAAATTAAAACTACACAAAGATACATTTTTTTCAATTACTGTGTTTGAGGCCGAGGATATTTTCATAGGATTAAAAACCATTTGTCTTTCCTTGTCTGTGAATTCTCTGTTCATATCCATTTCCCTGCGTTTTTTGTTTTTGTTTTTCCTATTGGATTGCTGACATTGTATCTATGAGCTGCTTATTTATTGGAAAAATTAACTGTGTGAAATATTGTCATTTCCTTCAAGTTTGTCATCTGTGTTTGAGTTTATTGTAATTTTGCTCTAAGAGTGCTGACTTTTATGTGGTTGAATTCATTAGTATTGTTATGACTTTTGGCATTTGGTCATGGTTGGAAAAGACTTTTCCCCTCTGGTGTTAAAGAAGAATTTTTTTTTCAGTTTATTACTACATTCTACCTTTTATATATATTTAAGAATTTGATCTATTTGGAAGTTATCCTGGCACAAGGTGTGAGGCATAGATCCAAATATATTATTGCAGAAGGCAGCCCATTTGTCTCAATGCTATTTATTAAATAATCTATCTCTTCCCTTCTGGTTGGGGTTGTCACCTGTAACATGATTTTTTGATTGCGTAAGAACACCTAACATGACATCTACCCTCTGAACACATTTTTAAAAAGATTTTATTTATTTGTTTGTTTGTTTGTTTATTTATGAGAGGGAGGGAGGGATGAGGGAGGGAGGGAAAGGATAAGTGGGGAGAGGGACAGAGAGGGAAGGAGAAGCAGACTTCCTGCTGAGCAGAGAGCCTGACAGGACACAGGCCTCCATCCAAGGACCCCAGGATCGTGACCTGAGCCAAAGGCAGATGCTTAATTGACTGAGCCACCCAGGCGCCCTCTCTTAACACATTTTTAAGTGCACAGTGCAGCATCGTTAACAATAGTCACGATGTTTTACGACAGATCTATTGAACCTATTCATCATGTGTAACTGAAATTTTATACCCCTTAGACGGCACTAAATTTTCATGTTTTGGAGGTTCTGTTTCTGAATAGCAATTTTCTACTCTGTTCTGTTCGTTATATTTTCTATTTATGTTAAAGTTAATATGGAACATAAATAAATTTAAGCACACGATGGGGCTAGTCTTCCTTTTTCGCTGTTTTAGTTTCCTTACACTGTTTTCAACATTTTATTAAAAATATTTCCAAGCATGTGACAGTGTCGAGATTGTTTTACAGTGAACACCCATCTACCCCCACGTAGATTCTACCATTAACATTTTACTAACCTTGTTTTAACACCTATCCATCTATTCATCCTGTACACTTAATTCATCATATTTTTTGATGCATGTCAAAGTAAATTGAAGATGTCAGCCCACTTCCCCCAAATAGTTTAGCATTGCCTCATTATTAACTTGAGTTTAACATTTGCTTAGAGTATTTTTTAAAAATTTTGAGCCAAAATTTACATACAGCGAAATTCACTAGGGTTTGACAAAGGCATATGCTTTTTCAACAGAAACTGTTATCAAGATACAGAACATTACCCTCACCCCAGAAAATTCCTTCATGCCTCTTGCTGGTCAGCCCCGAGCCCCACTCCCACGAAGACCACCGCTGCTCTGACCCCATAAAGCCTGCGTTGTGTTGCGGAAGGCTTCTTTCAGGAGCATGATGTTTTTGAGACTTAAGCATGTTGTGTTGTGGATGTGTAGCTTGTTTCTTTTTATTGACAGGTTGTATTCAGTTATGTGAAACCATGTGGTTTATTTACTTACCGATTCATCAAGACCCGGGCTGCTCACGGTTTTTGCCTGTTTTAAATACTACTACACAGGTCGTTTTGTTGCCCATTTGTTTTCTTTTCCTTTCTTGGTGGGGACGGAATACATATGTGTGTGAAATGGCTCGATCATAGGGTAGGTTTTTGGCTTCTTACGAGCAGCCCTCCCCCAGTCCTTTCTTCAAGGTGCTTGCATCCTTGGACACTCCCCACAACTTGGTGAGGGTTCCAGTTGCTGTCCTAGTCAGTATTGTTTCAAAGTCAGTCTTTTTAATTTTTAACATACCGGGTGGGTGTATGGTGGTATCACATGGTGGTTTTATTGTGCATTTTACTGGTGACTAAAAGGCTGAACATTTTGTCGTGTTCGTATCGTCCATTTGAGTATCCTCTGTGAAGTGTCTGTTAAAATCTTTGCCTGTTTTTTATTGAGTTGCTTTCATCATATAATTCAGTTTATATTTAAATTTTTGGTGGCTATTTTTCCTTACCTATAGTTCCTTCTGAAATTTAGGATCAGCATACCAGATTCCTAAAACAAATTGGTTGGGTGCTATTTTAGATAGATTTAGAGACAATTATATTATGATGTTGATTCTTCATACTCAGCAACTTGGAATGCCTTTCGTGTGTTTAAATTTTCTTCTCCCCTCCCCTGGAAGAACTTAAAAATATTCCTCCTAAAGTTCTTACATATTTTTAAGTTTATTTCTAGACATTTTATATTTATTATTGCTGTTTTAAATGGTGCCTTGTCTGCAATTATATCTTCTAATTTGTGTTGTTTACATATACGAGAGCTCTTGATTTCTACTTATATATATGTTTTATGTTTTATTTCTGGATGTTTTTGTGGGAAAGAGGCAAGACGATGTGCCAGGATATCCGATGTATAAATTTATTTATCCTTTACTTCTCAGCGAGTGACAAAGGCTGATTTTTAAACATTTCTGTAACAATTTGAATTTCTTGTTCCCACCCACTGTCATTGAGACAGAACAATGCCAGCAAATATAATTTGTCCATGTGATTCTTCCTTTAATTCTAGTTTTTCTATGTCTGGAAGCTGATCTTGTACAGGAAGTTCCTGCTGCCAGCTGGTTTCCTCTTATTTCTCTTCTTGCAAACAGGGATCCACGTTCTGTGCCTTTGGTTCGATGCCCTTTGTCTCCGAGAAGGGTGTTTTCACTGGCTTGTAGGCAGTTCTGTAGCTGCTGCCTGATCCCAGGGGTTTTGTTTGCTCCTGTCTTTTCAGTGCGCCCTGATCAGTCTTCAATGACATTGGCAGTCATTTGGGTACTTTGAAGTTTGGGGTTTAGCTATCTTCCTGTTTCACCCAAATTGATTTAAAAAACAAGAACTCATTCTTCTTTTCCTTTATGTTTTATATGTCCATGTCACATGAAAACTTGGGTCCTACTCTGAACATATTGGACTTTCAGAAAGTGTTTAATAATACTCAGTGAATAATAATATTCAGACAATAACATTGTCTCTGATTGTGTTTAGTTTGTAATTAGTTGTTCTTTTTCCAAGGAAGATAAAAATCCTGCTGCTCCTAATTGGATTGGTTTTACTGTTGGCCTCCCTGTCTCTGGAGATTAGGGAACAGGATATTTTGTAACAAAATATCAAGTGCCCTTACCAGTTCTCATTTTGGTGCTGAGTAGTTCTTAGGCACCATGGCTGGCGTGCTTAACTTTAAAATGCTGAGTATACCTTTGCTTAGTAGTTTGGGTTTTTTTTTAAGATTTAATTTATTTATTTGAGAGAGAGAGTGAGTGAGAGTGAGCATGAGCAAGGAGAAGAGGGAGAAGCAGGCTTTGTGCTCGCAGTGAGCCCGATGTGGGGCTCCATCCCAAGACCCTGAGATCATGACCTGAGCCAAAGGCAGACACTTAACCGACTGAACCACCCAGGCGCTCCAGACCTTTGCTTAGTGTTTTATTGATGATAGATAATGGACCAATAATGAAGTCTCTTATACACGGTGCTGGGATGAGTGGATGGTGTTATGTGACAACCTCATTTCAGAAACAAGGGGGGAAATAGCCATTTATTGAAGTTCAAGGTAAGTATGTGAACCCATTACCTATTAATTATTTCCTTTATGAAAGCTTTTAACACCTGTTAGAAGGGGTGTTGTTAGAAAGACAAGAGATACCCAGTGTTGGCAGGGGTGTGGTGAGAAGGGTACACTTGCGGGCTCTGAGTAGGAATGTCAGTTGTAGGACTCCTATGGAAAACACCATGGGAACAGCACTGCACATTGTGTGCTGATTACACATCCTCCTGCGTGGTTTCCCTCTGCAGTCCATCCCTGTTGTTCTTCTGACACACCCCCCTCTCTCCATAGCATTCCCTGACTCCCCATTGCCCAGAGAATAAAGTTCTAAATCGTCTTCCTGCTCATTAAGACAAAGAGGCTTGTCTCACTGCTGAGCTCTTCTCAAAATGCACAGCCAGAGGCAGGCATGTCTTGTCATTGGCACAGTTGCACACTCACGCTGGTCTCAGCTCTGAGCTGCAGCTTGCTCTGCTCTCCTGGCGTCTCCTCCACAACTTGGTTCTTTCAGTGTTGTTGGCCAAATGGTGGCTGTATTTCCACACGCAAGCTCTACCCTCCGTGGTGATGGTTTCACTTGGAACTCTTTGGAGTGTCCCCTTTCACTGTCATGACCTGGTATTTAATGTTTCCATCTGTTTGCACTATGTTTTTGGGTGGATTCTTAAAAAGGGAACTGTGGATTCTACCCGATAGCACTGTGCCTGTAGTATTACGTATAGAAGATTTCAAGTCTCATGACTGACAGTTTAACTGATTGTTCTAATTTTTAATGAGCTAGCTACTGGGCTTTCCTCTCAGAAACATTTGCCTGCTGTCAGAATGTTTGCTTACTCCCTGGTTTTTTAAACTGTTGACCCAGTAGTGGAATTACTGCATTCTATAGTAGTTCTATTTTTAGGCTTTTGAGGAACCTCCATACTATTCCCCAGAGTGGCTGCACTACCTTGCATTCCTACCAACAGTGCAAGAGGGTTCCCCTTTCTCCGCATCATCGCCAACACCTGTTGTTTCTTGCGTTTTTCATTTTAACCATTCTGGTAGGTGTGAGATGGTATCTCATTGTGGTTTTGATTTGCATTTCCCTGATAATGAGTGATGTTGAGCATCTTTTTATGTGTCTGTTGGCCATCTGGATGTCTTCTTTGGAGAAATGTCTGTTCATGTCTTCTGCCCATTTTAAATTAGATTATTTTTTTGGGTGTTGAGTTGTGTCAGTTCTTTATATATTCTGGATACTAACCCTTTTTCAGATATGTCATTTGGGAATATCTTACCAATTCAGTAGGTTGCCTTTTGGATATGTTGACTGGGTCCTTTGCTGTGCAGAAGCTTTTATTCTGATACACTCCCAAGTTTACGTTTGCTTTTATTTCCCTTCCCTCAGGAGACATATCTAGAAAACTGTTGCTTTGGCCAGTGTCAGAGAAATTACTTCCTTTGCTATCGTCCAGGATTTTAATGGTTTTGAGTCTCACATTTAGGTCTTTAATCCATTTTGAGTTTATTTTTGTGTATGGTGTGAGAAAGTGGTCCAGTTTCATTCTTTTGCTTGCAGCTGCCCAGTTTTCTCAACACCATTTGTTGAAGAGATTTTTTCCCCATTGCATGTTCTTTCCTGCTTTGTTGAAGAGTAATTGACCATATGCTTGTGGGTTTATTTCTGGGTCTTCTATTGAGTTCTATAGATCTATATATCTGTTTTTGTGCTAGTACCATACTGTGTTGATGACGATAGCTTTGTTGTATATCTTGATATCTGAGATTGTGATATGTCTAGTTTAATTCTTCTTTTTCAAGATTGTTTTGGATTTTGAGGGGCTTTTGTTGTTCTGTATAAATTTTAAGATTATTTTCTGTAGTTCTGTGAAAAATGTTGGTATCTTGATAGGGATTGCACGAAATCAGTAGATCGCTTTCAGTATATGGACATTTTAACACTATTTGTTCTTCCAATCTGAATATCTTCCAGATATTCAGAGCATGGGATATCTTTCCATTTGTTTTTGTTGTCTTCAGTTTCTTTCAGCAATGTGTTACAGTTTTCAGAGTACAGGTCTTTCATCTCCTTGATTAAATTTATTAAATTTATTACTAGGCATTTTATTCTTTTTGGTGACATTGTAAATGGGATTGTTTTCTTAATTTCTCCTTCTGCTACTTCATTATTAAATGTAAAGAAATGCAATGGATTTCTGTATATTGATTTTGTATCTTGCACCATTACTGAATTCATTTATTACTTCCAGAACTAATAAATAAATTTATATTATATATAAATTTTATATTATATTATATATTATTATATATTATATATATTATATTTTATATTATATTATATATTATAATTTATATTATAAATAAATTTATTTATAATTAAAATTCTTTATAAAATATATTTTATTAAAATATATTTTATAAAAATATAAAAATATTTATAAATAAAATAAAAATTATTTATAAATAAATAAACAAAAACTCCACTTTTTGGTGGAGTCTTTAGTGTTTCATATATGTAGTATCCTGTCATCTATAAATAGTGAAAGTTTTACTTCTTCCTTACCAATTTGGATGCCTTTTATTTTTGTTGTCCGATTGCTGTGACTAGACTTCCAGTACTATGTTGAATGAAAGCGATGAGAATGGACATCCTTGTCTTTTTCCTGATCCTGGGGGAAAGCTCACAGGTTTTCACCATTGTGTATAATGTTAGATGTGGGTTTTTCATAATTGGCCTGTATTGTGTTGAGGTATGTTCCTTCTAAACCTACTTTGGTGAGGTTTTTTTTTTTTAATCACAAATAGATGTACTTTTGTCAAATGCCTTTTCTGCATCTCTTGATTTGTATTTCTCTGATGCCGAGTGATGTTGAGCATTTTTTTCATGTGTCTGTTGGCCATTTGGATATCCTCTTTACTGAAATGTCTGTTCATATCTTCTGCCCATTTCTTGATTGGATTCTTTGTTCTTTGGGTGTTGAGTTTGAGAAGTTCTTTATAGATTTTGGATACTAACCCTTTATCTGATATGTCATTTGTGAATATCTTCTCCCATTCTGTCAGTTGTCTTTTGGTTCTGTTGACAGTTTCCTTTGCTGTGCAAAAGCTTTTGATCTTTATGAAGTCCCAGTGGTTCATTTTTGCCCTTGCTTCCCTTGCCTTTGGAGATGTTTGTAGGAAGAAGTTGCTGCGGTTGAGGTCGAAGAGGTTGTTGCCTGTGTTCTACTCCAGGATTTTGATGGATTCTTGTCTCACATTGAGGTCTTTG